>PVJD01003273.1:0-168622 GCA_004026545.1 Mormoops blainvillei | reverse complement strand
GTGCACTGTGATCACAAACGAAGGATTGGAGGCAAGCTCAGGGAGGCCGGAAGGAAGATCACAATATTCCCGGTACCCTCGTACACCATTTGGCTTCTTCCTCTTCTCCTAGGCCTCTGCCAAAGAGCAAATCCACACAGCCGGGCATTTGCATTGAAGGTGGGGCCAAAAAGCTGGTGACGTGTTATGGTATGCAGGGTTTCTAACATGCCCCCACAGAGATACTCCATCCTAATCCCTGGAATCTATAAATGTGATGAGACATCGCTCACTCATGTGATCGTGTGGTATGCAAGGTGGAGATGGACTTAAGCGATTATCTAGGTACTTACGATTTCATCAACAAAGCCTTTCTAAGCAGCGAGCTTTTTCCAGCCGGTGGTGGAAGAGGAAGTCAGAGATTTGAAGAATGAAGGAGATTTGACTTGAAGGTGCGGAAGGTTACATAAGAAGGAATTCAGGCATCTTGGAGAACGGAGAGAGGGCCCGGGCCCAGAGCTGTCAAGGAAATAGGGTCCCGAGTCCTATATCCACAAGGAACTAACTCCTGTCAACAGCCTGAATGAGACAGGAAGAGGTGACTACTTAGAGCGTGGCTGACATCTTGATTTCAGCCTGCGATTCCCTGAGCAGGGACGGCGCTGTTACACTGCGCTGGATTCTGACCTGCAGGGCTGTGGGCTAATAAACGGGTGCTGATTTAAGCTGCTAAATTTGTAATGATTTGTTACACAGTGATGGAAAAACAAAACCCAAGGCATAATTTGAGTGAGAGTAAAAAGCCGCCTCGTCATAAGGCAACAAAGTTGAAAGACATGAATGAGAAGAATGTTACCAAGTATAATAAAAAAAAAAAGTGTGATGTGATAAAGGGCCATCTAACATTCCCGAGGAAAAAGGTGGAGGAGGAGGAAGAAGAGTATGAGAAAGGGATAAAGAGGATGAGGAGGAGAGTAACTAATAACACTGTTTCATCTGCCTCCACATGAGTACAGGTAGGACAAATGCCGTCACTGACCCACCTCCCACTTGAGAAGCTGTCTGTTGATGTCAGTGAGTTTAACTCCTCAGCCAGAAAACGATCCCCACTGTAGTCATTGAAATGCTCTAGACATTGCAAGTGGTTTTCATGATGAGTTTAGGTTTGTTACAAGCACCTGGAAATTCTTTCAAAGTCATTCATATTTCTAAATATTTTTAAAATAAAAAGACACTTTTTTTGTCGTCCTCACTCCATGACCTTAAGAGATTCAAGGGAGAGGATAATGGGAAAGGTCCCTGGAGTAAAAATATGTATTTGTAATTCATTTGTAAGGCAGTGGTATCAATGAGAAATCCTGAGTTACTGGTTTCATATATCTACAGTTCGTAAAAAGAACAAAAACAAACCAGGCAAACTCTTGTGGTCCATGATTGGTATCGCGATGCTGTGGGGGTGGCACTTTTGGAAGGGCGCCCCCTGCCCGGAGGGATGAATCCTGTAGACAGCGCTTCGTGTTGTCTTGCTTTTCTATATAGTGACGTACCATTCTGCTGACAATTTTAGCTGTGGGAAAGGGATGTCAGCTGGCATGAGCAGTGTTCCGATTATTTTTAATTAAATCTGGTTGTTTTAAAACAAATTGTAAAACTCTTTATTGTCAAAAAAAAAAAAAAGAGTGGATAGCCACTGCTTTGATGTCCTTAAACATGTAAGCTGCAACTTTAGAAGTTTAAACCTTCTCATTGAAACATAACATGATACAGAGAGCGCACGTGTGCAGCCGGCATGAAGCTAAACGAGTTTTCACAAAGTGAACACGCCTGGGTGACAACCACCCGGAATGAGAAGCCTCCAGTTCGGTCCCCCTTCCCAGTTAAAACTTTCCCTCTCCCCGAAGGTAACCTCCATCCTTTCTTCAGAACACTGAAATGTTTTTTGAAGCAAAATAAATTATATTTTTTTAACTGGGAAAAAAGAAGAAATTTTACCTTCAGGTCATGAAGGTCTTTTCCTGTTTCTTTTATAAGCTTTATGGCTTTGCTTTTTGCATGTAGGTCTTGATCCCTCTCAATGCAATTTTTCAGTGTGGTGTGGGGCCAGATAAAGGTTTATACTTGGCCCAACTGGGAGCCTGGCGTCTTCCCCTGGCCCCTCCCCTCAGCAGGTCCTAAACTTTGGTTTTCCTCTTGTGAAACTGCTGAAAACTCTGAAATGATTTTCAGAGACTTTCTGCATCTGTTTTTTAGTCTCTACTTCTCATACACCTCCAACTCAGGAAATGACGTGAAGGGAAATCCAGCCATGTATTTGAGGCCCTCTGTGTCCCTTTCAGAAATTCTCTGGTTTCTATGCTCCCAGATTCTCAGCTTCTGCTAGTGCCAGAATGGGGGAGTGCCCTGAAGGGAGTGGCTGCTGGAGTCAGCTCCCTGCTCTGAGGGTCTGCACTCTCGGGTCTCAGTCCCTCCAGTTCTCACTGCCTCAACAGCTCTGCACTGCCGTCAAACAGATGATGTCTGCATTTACTTGGACCTTTCTTGCTTTGCTGGACAGAAGTGCTGATCTGCTGCGAATTACTCCGTATCGCCTGTAACAACAGATACAATTTTAACTGCAATTGTGATAATGTATGAAGGAAAAAAAACCACACAGTATGCTATTATAAGATGGGATATTAGAAGTCTCTTGTGCAAGAAACCACTGCGTTCTGCAAAAGCCACTGTAATTTATCACTAGTGGACCTGAGCCTTGGATACATGGACAGGGTAGCTCAGCCTCTAACCCCACTTTCCCATCAGTCCTCCCTAGGGAAGAAGTAATTTAGTCCCTCTAGGTCCCCTTTTCCGTGATCCTGGCATTTCTTTTTCACCTTCAAACAGGATCCTATCTTTTAAGTTCTTTAAACCCTCAGAACAAAAGGCAGCTATTTTAAAAAATACGCCATGGACATTTTCTGAGCCCGTGTAAAATGGTGTATGTATGCTTGAAAATCAAGACAGTTAGGGGTTTTTTTGTTTTTGTTTTTTGGTTTTGTTTTGTTTTTTAAAGAAGGAAGCAGGAGAAATTCCATCAGGCCACATACCACCAAAGGCTACTGAGATGTAATCCCTAGAGAAGAGTGCCTGAGGAAAATGTCACTTTGTCTTCAACAGTTTCTTCTCCAGTTACTCCCAGGCCCAGTCCAGCAGCTTGGCTTCGAACACAGGTTTATAGAAGAAGTCACTGGTAAGAAATGAAATTAAAAGCCATCAGTTGATATCACCATAGGATTAAGACTGCGCTTATCTTGATCGTGTTTAGTGTCCTGGGCTGGAATGGAGTTCAGGGTACTGTTTTTCTCTCTTAGGTCTGTATTTGTAACTGCTAAGACTTGGCAGTCAAAGAAGGAGTTACCGAAACAGAGCCAGGACTGCGTGAGGGCAGAGGCAGGCTGCGTGGCCGCCTGCAGGAGTGGGGCCACCCCTGGGTAAAGACGGGGATGCTTGTGGACTCCCCAGCAGCTGGCTTCCAGCTGATGAAACTCTGTAATAGTATGGGACACGCAGGGACTTTAGCAAATCCGAGTGATCACCCTTTTGGGAGAAAAGAAAAAAAGTATAAATAATTAATTGAAATTCTCTTTCAAAGCAGGGTCAGAAGAAAATGAACGTTGTCTAGAGGGGAGCCGACAGCCAGAGATAACCTCAGCTAATTGAGGATGTGATGACTCAGAAGATAAACACAATAAAGTGTAGGAGAAGCATAAGTAAAACAAATGAAGGGAAATAGGGAGGGAATAAAACACTGGATGAATTGGGAGGAAGCAACTGCTTGGAGACAAGCCAAGGAAAAATATTTTTTAAAAAAAGGTAAGAGTTTATCATTCCGCAGGGGGCTGTTGAGAATGAGGGAGGCTATACACATGTGGGTGCTAGAGTAGTATGGGAAGTCTCTGTACTTTCCTCTCAATTTTGCTGTGGACCTAGAACTGCTCTAAAAATTTAGTTTAAAAAAGAACTTAGAAAAAGTCAAGGGAACTTGTAACACTGTGAGATTGCTAGGGTAGGGGGAGGAGTGTCGTCATTCCTTAGAAAAGCATCTTATTCAAAGGCTTGGACCTTGACCTCTCCTTTCTGTATCCTTAGGGAACATTCCTCTCAGGGTTATGGCTCAAGGGGAAAAAAAGAAAAAAAGAAAAAAGAAACAGCCACACGGAATGCACAGGAGCCCCAAACAGGAGTAAACAAATTTCCACGGGAAATCTCCCCAAAGGGTTTCTCTTTTTCTCTCCCCATCCTCTGAGTTCTCACCCCTGTCCTTTCCCATCTTCTCCTTCATTTTTTTGCCGTACTTTTCCATTCTCTCATGAAAGCTTCCCACTGGTCACTTCTGATATTTCATAGTCTTCATCCAAGTACTGTAAGGCATTGGCATAGGAAATAGGATAATAGTAATAAAAAAGGGTGATAATAACACATATTATTATATATTATATGCATTATTATAATAATCTTTTATTTAAGCCATGAATGGACTCTGGATTTGAGCTTTATTCTAGCACTTGAAGGTTCACATTGTTTTTAAAGACATTCTAACTCCCACTGGATTTCAGAATACCTATGCCCGAAACTGTACAGTATCTGTTGCCATTATTTTGAAATACATGTTTGTTATATTGCAGTGCATGAAACTGTCAAGCAAGTTGTAATCATAAATATAATGATACTTTGTCTTTTTAAAGTGTTGCACTCCTCCATCCAAAGTTTCCCAAGCATTCTTGTAAGCCAGGCAAACTTACAAGAAAACCCTATGTACTTAGGGCTTTAGAGCTGAGCAAACCGGAACACAGAGAAATTAAGAACTTGAGCCGGTGCCTAATAGTGAGTCAGGAATAAAGCTAGAATTCCAGTGAAATATCTTACACTCAACATTGGACTTCCTGTACTGGGAAACATGAAATAAGGAGGAAAAATTATAAATTAGGGTTGCAGAAGTATTTTAATGAAGTTTATATATTTACCCATTAAAAGCTAATAATTCATAAGCACTTTCATTGAAGCGTAATACTAACAAAGAATAATATAGTTTTTGTTTTAGTATTTGCTTCTTGGTTTCTCCTAAATAAAATTTGTCATAAAAGCATAAGTTTTCATGTTTTTAGTGCAAGAATGGAGGCAATAAATGAACTTAAGAATGATTATTAAATTTGTTTTACTCAAGTGAAAATGTATGCTCACAAATTCCATACTAGCTATCATCTACCCCTTTAGAAGAGATGACAGATCGATTAAGATATTATTTATAATTTTTAAAATAAATTGCTTTAAATATTTTTTTATTTATTGATTTGAGAAAGAGATAGAGTCGGGGGAGAGAGAGACAGACAGAGAGAGACAGGTACAGAGAGAGAGAAACATCAATTTGTAATTCCACTTACTTATGCATTCATTGGTTGATTCTTGTATGTGCCCGGACCAGGGATTGAACACGCAACCTTGGTGTATCAGGATAACACTCTAACCAACTGAGCTACCTGGCCAGGGTGATGGCTGTAATTTTTAAGCGCCCTTTAAACTGCTATTAAAGGTAAAGCTACATACTTTTGATTAAAAAAGACTTTGTGCAGCAGCCAAACATTTGTGTCAGATTCCTGGATATTATGGTAAGGCAAACCTGAGCAGGAGGTTGCTGGGCTGACTGGCATTTTACTGGTTCTTTTCAGACTCTGGTGAGGAACTGAGATATGAAGCTATCGTTGGAGGGTGGGGATGTCGGGGAGGGGTTGTGAGCGGAGACCAGAAATATGGAATTTGGTCTCCAGTTTGCTCTGAAGTATCAAAGCCACAGATGTAAAAACAAGCAACCATTGGATGCCATCTGCCACCTGTCCCCTTCCAGCTTTCACTAGTGAAATGCTGAACTACACATGTAAAATTCTGCACCTCTTTGTAACACAACCCCCAGCACCAGGCTGTTGATGTTGTGGGAAGAAAATGGATTTGAGGTCAAATGACCAGAATCTGGGACCTGTATGAGATGAGCGGCTTTGAAGATGTCACTTGACCTCTTTGGACTCCAGTTTGCTTTCTATACAAGAGAAAGGACGTTAATATCTCACAGAATTGTTGCTTTGGTTCAGTGAGATACTGGATCTGGCAGAAGTGCTTTGTAAACTATAAAGGACAATAGAAATATTTGTTACTGTTTGGTCAACCAATGATCCCGTGTGTCACTCGATAACCCGTACCTTGATGCCTCTGGTCCTACCTAGCTTTTGCCTCTGGTACTTCACCCCCGAGAGATCTCTTTAACGAGCTACAGAATTTACCCTGTCGTTAGGCCGGCTTCGTGGGCGTCCGACCTGTGCAGTCTCATCAGCCCCATGCTCAGAAAGTCCCTGCAACTACTTTACTGGTCTGCTGTCATCCTGAAATTCTCGATAATTTTTAATCCAAGGACTTTTGGTTTCATTTTGCACTGAACCCTAAAAATCATGTAGCCGGTATTGCCTGTCATGTTTTTCTAACTTATAAAACCAAGCCTGACTTTTGAAATTTCTTGGAATTTGCCTCATTTCTAATCATCTTCTTTGAGGGTCTCTATGTAGCAAATAGTTATAAATTAATATTTTTTATTAAAATAATTTACATTTGATATATCATGTGATAAAGCAGAATGCAAAATTGTGACTTAATGGTCAGTTCTAGACTATCTAGATTCTGAATTTCTGGAGGAAACGTGTTTTATATTCCTGTCCTGGTCCCTGGCTCACTGGGGATGTTCAAGAGCAGTGGAATGTGTGCACATCACATGCACTGTATCAATCTAGTGTGAGAAACACTCTCTTTGGGTGACAAAAGTGTCCTTACAGGGTGATTTATGGCTTGATTTTCTATATTGTGGCTTATAGTGGCTAAGGGTATATGACTTTCAAAACACCAGTTGCAGCTTTCTTCAAGTTCTTTTAATGTATCCCATTAAAACCTCTGATTCTCTAGAGAAAAAATGCTAATATATTTTATGTTTAGTAAACCGTGGTATGCTTGTTAAAGAAAGGTTGTTTGATTTTGTTGGGTATATCATTTGGTAATAAAATGAAAGTCAAATAATTTTAAAGTACATATAATTTGTTTTCTTTTAAAAATTTTTTTATTAATTTTTTTTCCATTAACATTTAGTCCCCTTATACCCCACCACCCCATATAATTTGCTTTCTTTTGTAAGAAGTTAGATGACCCCAGATGGGTTTCAGGAATATATTTGGGAATAGTAGGCACTTTCACAGGAGAAAGGCGTTAGTTATATAGGAATAGAGAGTTTCTATTAGTTATCTAATGCTGCACAAAAACTTGCTTTAAAACATGTCAGTCTAAGACAACATTTATTTTTTACACAGCTTCTGAGCATTAGGAACCTGGCTCAGGGTCTCCCATGAAGCCACAGTCAAGAAGTCGGCTGGGGCTGCAGCCCTCCGAAGGCCAGACTGGGGTTGGGGGCCCTGCTTCGCAGAAGGCTCGCTCTCCCAGCTATTGGCTGGAGACTGCAGTTTCTCTCTATGGATCTCTCCGCCAGGCTGCCTGGGTGTCCTCGAGACATGGCTGCTGGCTTCCACCAGGGCAAGCCATCCAAGAGAAAGTAAGACAGAAGCCACAATGACTTTTATAATCTAGCCTCCAGAGAAGTATCCTGTCACTCCTCCTAATTTTCTATTGGTTATACAAACTGTCTTAGCCCATTGGGCTGTTATAAAAAAAATTAAACCACAGACTAGGTGGCTTATAAACAGCAGAAATTTGTTTCTCACAGTGCCAGAGGCTGGGAAGCCCAAGTTCAAGGTGCCAGCAAAGTCATGTTCTGGTGACGACTCTTCTGGGTTTATAAATGCACCTTCAGCTTCCTCACATGGTCGAGGGGGGCAGAAGTCTCTGTGGGCTCTCTTTTGTCAGAACACTAATCCTGTTCACAAGGGCTCCATCTTCCTAACCCTAAGCACCTCCCAAAGGCCCCAGCCCCTAATGCCATCACCTCGGGGTCCAGGTTTCAACATAGGAATTTGCGGTTGGGGAGGACGCAAACATTCGGGCCACAGCCTAGACCGGCCCTGATACCATGTGGGAGGGGACTATAGCAGGATGTGGCTACCAAGGGGTGGGATCGTTGAGAGCCGTCTCGGAGGCTAGCTACCACAGAGTCTTTTCCCCAAATTCTGCTGTGGTTCCCAATTTTTGGCTTCTAGAAGCCCTGAGCAACAGACTGCAGTCATGGAAAATCAGACTTGGGTTAATTTTCAAGTCCGGTCCATACATTTTTATTACCTACTGAGTTAGGGCTGTTGTATTGTACAACTGTGGAAGACTCGTCAGTGTGAATGAGGCCATTTGAAGTGTCCCTGCTTGCTACATTCTTAGTGCTCTGTTAAGTCCTGCCAGGTTGGGGGCACATGTTGTCTTAGAGAAAGATAAGCAAAAAGCAATATGCTGGGACGTATAATCAAGCAGTTGAAAGTGCAATTCGGACTACACACTGTAAGAGTTCAGGGCTCCCTGCTAGTTTGCAAGAATGCAAAATTTCCTGAAGATGTAAGTTTGTTGAGAACTGGAGAGAGAGGATGTGCAGAGGTGAGCAGGCCCGAGGGTAAGAGGGCAGCCCTGAGCAGAGGCAGGAGGGGCAGGAGACTGAGTGAGGAGCCCGATAGGCTTGAGTGAGGCTGACTTCTGCCCTCGGGGGACTCAGAGCGTCCCACTCTCCCTTTACACCGAGAAAATGAGGGGAAGCAGAATCATTAGTAGAGGGGACACGAAAGCCACGGACGTTTGTCAGACACCAGCCGCATGCGGTGTTCTCTCTGTGTTATTTTATTTAAATTCCACATGACTGGGAGAGGCGAGAATAGCATTGTCCTCTTCACGGAAGTGGGCTTTGAACCCAGGGTTGTTTGCATCCGAAGCACACATTATTTTCACAAGACACTTGCCATCTCTGAAGGGACAGATCAGCTGGGACCTGTGAAAAACAAGTAGGACTCCTTGGAGGGAGGGAGGACGCTGAATAATTGGCTTATAGCCACTGTGTAAACTTCCTCCTTTCTCTCCACCATCCTATAAGGCAGACTTTGACTCTTCTAGAGCAGCGATTTTCAACCTTTTTCATCTCTTGGCACTCATAAACTAATTGCTAAAATTCTGCAGCACACCAAAAAAAATACATTTTTGCCGATCTGACAAAAAAATAGGTACAATTTTGATCCATTCACACTGGATGGTTATTGTGTTGGCTGTTGTCATTTTTTTAAATGAAGAAATACCTTTTGATCACACTTTTTTTCCATTCCCATTTATCCCCCTTAAAGCCCCACTGCCCTGCAATCACCACACTGTTGTCCATGTCCATGAGTCCTTTTCCCTTTTTGGTGGATCCCTCCACCCCCTAACCTCCCCCCGACCCTTAGCTGTCATCTTACTCTCTGTCTATGAGTCTGTCTCTATTTTGCTTGTTAGCTCAGTTTGTTCATTAGAGTCCACATGTGAGTGAAATCATATGGTATTTGTCTTTCTCTGGCTTATTTCATTTAGCATTACATTCCCCAGGTCCCTCCATGATCTCACAAAGGGTAAAATTTTCTTTTTTTCCTTTTCTTAATGGCCAAGTAGTGTTCTATTGTGTAAATATCCCATAGTTGTTTTATCTATTCACCTACTGATGTGTTGTCATTTTTTTTATTTGACCATCTAAGGGAATTAGAGCTCAGTGCTCCTGACTAAATAATCAGATATTGCATGTTTTAAAATTTCTTGCAGCACACCAGTGGTTGAAAATCACTGTTCGAGAGGTTTCACAAAGACACAGCTGACCACAATTTCTTCTCTGCCTCCTGCGGTCCGACACACCCGGTAGGACGTCTGCAGAGGGCTCGCCTCATGCTCATTTCAAAACAGAGCCATTTGCTTATAGCCACTTGAAGTTCAAATACAAGCTACTTCTCAGATGGAGAGGAGAGTGACTATTTAAAAAGAAGAGATAACAATTATGTTATTTAATCATAGTGCAGGAAATAAAACAGAAGAGGCATTTAAGTGCTCGGTTCGGCATAGAGGAGTTGGGAGGGCCAAGTTTGAATCCTGGCTCCACATCTAGATGACTTAAAGCAAAGTATCGAAGCTCCAGCTCTTACCTGTAACATGAGGATGATGCTGCCTACCTCATTAGAACATTGTTTTCAAGGAGGTAATGTGAAATACTGTTATGGGCAGCTCATAGTAGGTGCTATCTAAATTCTAGCTACTTCTATTATCACTTTAATTTTTCCCCAAAAGATTTACTATTCCAACTATGGTCAGCTTTGGCTAAAATGTAACTTATTTGCATCCTTAGGTAAACATCCTGTGTTACCTATTAACACTGGGTGTTTACCTAAGGATACAGACTGTGCATTCGTAGTTACATGGCACATTGTGGTGGTGGGAAGCAGCTGTAGAGCAGGCAGGTGTCGCGAATGTTGCTCGGAGTTACCGAAACACACAGAGAGGGCCAAGAGTGGTTAAAAAATACTATTACCATCTGCTTTGAGTGATGGCAAGGGGAAGGAAAATGGGGACAGTGATGGTATGTCGGGGTGGTGTGGACATGGGACAAACCAAAGCTAAGACAGGAGATTAAATGTACTAATGGATTTGAGAGTAGTTTGTAAAGAACACGTGCCACCTATATTATCATCAGGGGCCCACCTCCGGTTATCAGTGTGTTAGTGGCAGAAGGAGGGGAGATGGAACAGGGGTTGCTAAAACCCAGACAAGTGCTTCCTCCTGCACCACACCATCTTGAGAATGCAGATGCTACAGCTCTCTCCTGATATTTCATGGTTTTTGGGAGTTTAGTGTGGTACCACCTACATATGTCTAGTGCATGGTGGGAGAAAGTGAATTAATTAAGGTCTTCCCATGCTGTTATTCATCTGCTTCTCTACAGTTTTCATTGTAAGTCCAAGTGATCAAAGAGATACCAAGGCTTACATCAGCGGAGTGCAGCATGGAAGGAGGAGGGAGACTCAAGCCTTAGGAGAAAAGCTCAAGAGGTTAGAGCTTTTGGGAACAAGCACAGCTCAGCCTGAGTGCCCTGAGAACTTTGCCTCCGAAGGAAAGGGAGTGTGTGTCTGCGTGAGCGTGTGTGGTGGGTGTGCAGCCGACCACAGAGGATCCTGAGTAGTTTGGCTGTGTAGGTGGGAAAGCTGGCTGCATGAGTGGAACGAAAGGGCCTTTCTTCCTTCGCTTATTTTTTACACAGATAATAGATAGATAGCTAGTTAAGATGATAAGGAAAATCACAAGCTTCCTGAGGAAGAAATATTGGAAATTAGTCTCAAAACGACTTTGTAATTTTGCCTGGCTTAAACTAAAAGTAGTAAGTCATATATAGTTTATGCTGTAATAGAGGCTTAGTTTTTAATTAACAAAAAGTTGTATACTATTTTACTGAAGGTGGGTTCAGTTATTAATTATTTATTTACTAAACGTAGGAACATGTGACATAAAGGAACATCATTCCATATAATTAAGATGAGGCACCTCAATCAATGACTATTCGCAGTTACTATTCTAGTGTCAGGTTATGTAGGTCGGAATAGATAATTTCCTCCAAAATTCTCCCAATCTAGAACTACCCATTTTGCATACATTTTAGAGGCAAGCCTAGTGAAGAGAAAGCTCAATGCTCACGTAGTGTAGATACGCCCCAGATCTCTATCTACATCATTTGTAGGTCTGCACTCTCTGGGACTAGAAATTGCTTAAATTAAAAAATAGGGATGAAAGGCAGAGAATTGTTTACTCACTGTAAACAAACCATCAGAAAATTCAAATCACAACTTGTCTCACTGGCAGTTTCATTTATCTGAGTAAATGAAATCTTCTCGCCTCTTCACCTTCCCTGGCCAGAGCAATATGAATTTAATGCTAGCCAAATGTCTTGGCTTTATTTGCTTGCTTATTGTGCCTTACACTCAGAGTAAAGATAAGGCCTGATAGTTTTTTTTAAACCCAAAACAGAGTATCAAAATAAATAAATAAGTAAATTAATTAATTAAATTAAATAAAACAAAACAAAATAAAATAAAATAAAAAGAGTAGATCTTAAAAGCTCTCATCATAAGAAAAAAAAATTGTCATGATGTGTGAGTGATGTTAACTAGAGTTAATGTGGTGACCATTTTACAACATATACAAATATTAAAACATTATGTTGTACATCTACAGCTAATATAATGTTGTATGTCAATTATATCTCAATAAAACAATATGGAAGAAAACAATGTTGATCATCCCCTAAGTGCAAAACACTTCCAAATGAATGCATGTAATGAATGCATTTAGATTAAGCAGGAGATCCCAGGAGAATTTTAGGAACATTTTAGAGATTGGGAAGGTGAAGAAAAGAATGCATATTTATTCATAGGACTTATGTAACTTACCTCCAAGAAATTTCAAATATTTTGCTCAAAACAAGAACATATGCCTATGGTCCATCATGGTTTATAAATGCGAGGTTTGAGAGGTAGGGAGTCACGTGCGTCAGACTCTTCCTGGCATTTGCAGGAGGAAGGTGTTAAAACACAGGAGTACCCCAGGGCTTTCACCTTTGTAAATTCCAGTTCCAGTGGCCAATGGTCACCTCTTCTTGAAGCTGATCGCACCTGGTGCATACAGGGTTTCTCTCTGGCCCTAATGAAGCACTTCCCTGAAGAAAAGAAGCTGGAGCAGCCCCAGAACATAGACCCAGCCTGGAGGGGCTCTTGCATTTCAAGAATGGTAGGTAGGGGTTGTCATCACCCCAGAAGACGTTTTTCTCTAGCTTCAGGGAGGCTAGGTTTTCCAGCCTCCCTGTGGTCTGGTATGATTTTGTGACTAAATTCTAACAAATAAGGTGCCAGCAGAAAATTTCTGGCAGCCCTGATCACCTTCCCTGAGAGAGAACTCTTGTGCATTCTTGAGTTCTCTGCTCCTTTGTCCCTTCCTCTGTTCGTGGACTATGAGATGGACTCAGGAGGAGGACTGTCGCTTCTGGTGATAGTAGCAGGGAGGGAAACTAGAGTCTGGACTCTGGAGGACTTTGTGAACCAGCTGTGACAGCCCCACACCTCTTACGTCTCCTGATTTCACCTAGGCAGGAAGAGAATTTATTTCTGTCTTGCTCGAACACTGTTATTTTGAGTTTTCTGTCACTTGTGCTAAACTGGATAAAGGGCAGAATTTAGTCATTGGATGTTCTTTTGTGTGTTTGTTTGTTTTTGCCAACATTTTCCATTTACCAGTGACAATACAGAGAAATTGGTACCCGATAGGCACGTGGGACAGTATGGAGTTGTGTTACAGGGCGGTTCCTGGAATGCTGAAGGACTCCTGCTCCATGTCAGCGGCTGACCTGGGGTCACTCACAGATTGCCAGGGCCACACTCTTCCTGCTAGCTGTTAACAATTCATAATAAAGAGCAACATGTCAGCAGCTTCTTAAATATATATTTTTTAAATGAATTAAGGAGATCTGGGTAGAATTCATAATGGGGTCTGCCATTTGAGATAGTTATATCTGAGGGGAGAAGGGATGAGCTGAGAATTAAACAGATATTCCAAATAGTTACCCCTCAAGTGGTGTAAGGGAATGCAGGCCAGAGTCCAAGATTCTCTTATGATTAAAGAATTAGTATACAAACTTTCTAAAGAGAAGGGACAGAAAAGGGATAAAGCTAATTCAGATAAAATAAGCTCAACAAAGATTGTTGCAATTATGGCAAAACCCCAGCTTCTTGCAGTTTTTGGCTGCTTCTTGTGCCCTAGAACTTTTTTGTGCTCACGGCCGTGTGGCATTTAAGTAGGAATAGTTCTGTCTCAGCTCTTCCACTGAGTTGTCTACTCGCCATTGGAACTCTTGGCCACAGTGGACATCTCATGCTTCAGCAGGACTCTCCCTTGTCTTTGCTTCATCTAGCAAAGTACCAGTGGCCATCTAACCATGGCCCGCAGGCCCGGCCCATGGTCTAACAATGCTCTCTCTTGGAGGAGAGGGGCAAGATTAGGAAAGGACTGGAGATGGGGGGAATGAATGTCATGTAAAGCCTAGAATTAATTGCTGCAGTCATATTCCCAGCATGGGTTTGAGGTGGCTGTTGAGGGCTCTTGAGGCTGGCATGATGCCAAATACAGAGCAATGCTTTGGCACTGTCACATTTGGCTGGCTTTTTAAGAGAAGTGTTTCGTGTATCTATTTTGGTGGGTTAGCTATGTGCTGATACACACCAGGATCTTGTGGAGCTAGCATTTTAGGGGACGAAGGAAAAAGACAGACAAGGACCAAAATAAGGAGGGCCATGGGGAGAATTCCAATGGTCATCTCAGGGACAGCTCATTTGATTATAATAACCTTCACTGTGGGCGTGACCTGCTTTAAAGGATACAAACCAACAACACAGGTAAATAAAATGGTGGCTATCCACCTCGAAAAGGCATAGTGAATTTACAGAAGCATTCGCTATGAGTTCCTTAAATATCAATGAATGTAATTTAAAAAGTATTTCATTATGTACAATACTTAACTTTTTTTTCAAGAGTACAATCATTGGATAAAGGGTGGTTCGCATACACATGTGTTCTGAAGAAGTACATTTCAGAGAGCTTCAGTAAGATCAAATTTCAATTTTTTTTTTTTATCTATACATTCAAGAACCATTCACTAAGGTACTACACTTGGATACATTGCCTCATAGGTCTGGAAGGCCCAGATTCTGCATTCCCAGCAAGTGCCAGACCATACTTCAAGTGCCAAAGGCTTCCCGAGAATCAGACTGGGGACCAGGCAGAAACAGGAGGCATGTGAGGCGTGGAGACTTCCAGCCCAACACTGCAGTGGCCTGTGTCTGGGAAGACGCTTGCCGTTGCAGGCTGGGAGCTAGGTGTGGGACACCACTGCCACCAGTACGAGCCACTGTGTGTCTTCAGCTTCCCCTGCTGTTGCCACTAGACACTAGGTGCTGTAGTCCCTGTGGCTGAAATGAAGTCCTGTTTGCAGTGATTGCTCCAATCTCTGGGACCTGAGTGGGAGCGCATGGTTGGCCAAGCCAGGGTAACACATCTGTACTCTATTTTTTGGAGGGTGGCAAGGCTAGTATCTGCTCTGTTCTGCTTCTGTAGAGGAAGATGGGCCCTGCTTTTTGCTAGTTTTCATGGGGTAAGAAATTCTCCAAATTAGGAAAGAGGTTCAAATGCTGGGCAGCCAGAAAAAAAAAAAAAGATAAATGTCCATTAAGTGAGTTTATACATTGATTGAAAAAGCCTGGTTTAGTTACGCAACTCACCATTACCTGATCCATGGCACAGAGACGAAATTCCCAGGAGCCCGCTCCGCCCATGGTCTCAGCCTTGGGCTCAGTACTCTGCCCCAAACGGAAGAAACTGCCTTCTGTGTTGCACGCTGTTCTCACAGGGCCTCTTTCTTATTGGGAGCACAAAACACTGCATGGTCCAACTCTCATTTGCTTTATTTCATCTTCCACTTAACTGCAAATTTTTCTTGTGTCAGGAAGTTTTTTTCTGGATTTAGCTTGTGAGGGCCAATGAAATCCCAAGGTGTTTAGTTCATCTTCCTGATGGGATTTATGGGGTAATTTCTCCAATATTAAAAAATAAAGGTAAATCTTATGCAGTGGCTAAGAAGAATGAGAAATGTCAAAGTGTACGCCTGTTTGTTCCCCTTTTAGGATCACTACCCCCATTCACATTGTAAGGTGGTTTTCATTAAAATGTGACATTTATCTTTCCAAAGCGAATTTATGTTACTATCACGAGAATAAAAAAGTCACAATTTACTGCAAAAAAAAAAAATAAATGCAGAAAAATATAAATGATACTTTTTAACAAAAACCATAATTTTAAAACAATGGTATTCTTAAATAAGCAATACTAAAACCAAAAAAATTGGCATGAGGGTTCAGATGAAATAAATTCTAATGATTAATGAGGAGAATATATTGGACAAAGATGCTTGTTGTCAAAACACTGCAATAGAGACTTTTATTGTCACAGATATTCTCCCGCTCCTAGTCCCCGAAAGGCAGGAATCCTAGACAGACAGTTCTTGCCTTGCAAGAGAAGATGTTAGGGTTAGACTTTGTTGGGTGAGAAAGGGAAGAGGGTACCTGGGGCAATCAGCTACTTGATTGAGTTTTGCCACTTTTTAATCAGATATCGACAAACCATCAGTGAAAGCGTCCAGCTGCTAGAATGGGTATAACTCCTTGCGGCTGGACAGACTGCCCCAGGCCAGACATTACAGTCCATAAGAGAAGTTGTTTGCTGTTCTTTTTTTTCCCCTTGAGAAACAAAATATACTGAGATCACCTTATTTAAAAACTAACTCTGGGTAACGTAAACATTTATTTCACAGATATAGCAAATTGGAAAATTGGGGGCAAGTCCCAGGACCTCATTTTAATTCTGGTTCTCACACTTTTCCTTCACCTGAGGAATGAAAGGGTTGGGGTAAATGACCTAAAAGGTGTTTCCTTCTTTAAGACTGCATGATTCTAAAGACAAAAAAGCACTTATCTCTACTACACACTCTGCTGAAAGGAGAGGGGCAAGATTAGGAAAGGACATTAATTAGAGACGGGGGGAATGAAAACTGAAAAAGTCGGAAACACACGGAGAAAGATGGAAATATGGCTTTAATAGGTAGATAACAAGAGGACTCCTAGTCAAAATACAGTGCTCTTGCTTCTCCCATTCCCGTGGAAAGAGGGAGACACTTGGACACAATCATTAGCTGATTGGTCATTGTTCTCCATGGTTCTAACATCTATTTCGGAATGAGGTAGTCAGAGTAACCCTCGCCACTAGGTGAAATGACTTTCTGATTATTGGTAAAGGACAAGATAAAAGCAAGCCTCATATTGCAGTTTCTCTTCCACTGATCTTTAAGGCCCTCCTCTTGAATAAAGCCCCCCAGTTACCCTCCTTAGACCTCGACACATGGTTCAGAACCAGGGTAGAGCTGAGAATCGGGAACCAAACATGGGCCACTGCCATGCAAACACCTAAGTGAAGGTGACAGGCTTATGTTTCTCTCCATATTATTTGTCAGAAAAAGGGGAGCCTGGCTTTTTAGAAAAAAGATACCTTTTAAGTCTCCGGTAGTTGAGGGATAACAGATCTTGATGGATTACTTACTGTTTTTGGTTTTTCTTTTTCTGGCAAGTGTCATGAAGGGGAGCCAGCAGAAACGATTTTCTTTTTCTGCTTTGACACCAAATACAGTCGTCCACATGACACTTTTTAAAGGCCTACTGCGTGCCAGTCTTTCATACATGCTATTTAGCGTTCGTGAGCACTCGGTGAGATTGCTGTGGATGTGAATATGACAGCCTTGAGGTGTATCAGATTCCTCAAGGTTATACAGGGGTCAGACTTAGTTCTCAGTTCAAGTCTGACGTGTTTAGAGCTGCTTACTCAGCTTCTGGACTCATCTGGAAGGCAGCTTGGCTGTGAAAGAATGAACTTGGCTCAGTTGCAGGTCAAGACACCAGCAAAGGCCTGAAAACATGAACTTGCCCAGCCCCGGGCCATCAGCGTGTACTGTGACCATGACTCAGGCTGCACAGAGCTGGCAGCACAATGCTGTGCCCGTCACAGCCTCCTGGCTGAGCACACGGGTGTGTGACTGACCGTGCATGCAGAGCATTTTCCAGAAGAATGCATCTTCCTACACAAAGGGAGTTAATAGGGAAATGCTAATATTTTGAATTGACCTCTTTGTCTTACATTCTGGAAATGGATTTTGATCTAACTGGTCAGGCTGGTCCTGTAACTTAGGTAAACTTCTCAACATATTCCAAGTGTTGACTTTTGAAAACTATTATGGTGGCGAATGACCAAGTGCACTGACTTGTGGAAAAGGAGACTTTCTATGGGGATGTGACTGCATCCTCCTGGTTTATTTGTCAGAAATACCAAAACAAAAACTGGCATACAAACCAGCAATTTTCCATTAGCAAGTAAATCTTAAATGGTTTGCTAAGCAGGAAAATCAGTTAAGAATAATTCTTCACATACTAATAAAGATTTTTTCTTTGTCTAGGTAGCTTTACATGTTGCTAAGAAACTGCAGACTCACTATACAGGGCGTGGCAAAAGTAGATTTACAGTCGTAAGTACATGAAACACAGAGTTTATTCTTGTATTATTATTTATTAATGACTATTATTTTCCATATGAACACCTGTAAACCCACTTTTTTTGCCCCACCCTATAAAAATCTCAAAGGCATCAAGCATGCATTCATGAATTGACTAGAGCCAACACTGTCAGGATTTGTTTTCTCAACTTTAAGATATTTCAGACCACACACAAGAGTCAGACTTAAGATGGAGTGCTATCACTCCATCTTACTAGGTTTAAAAAAATTATGGCACCTCAGTACAGTGTGTGCTACATATGTCTTTATGAACTATGATGATAGGGATCAGTGTCTCTCAACCCTTTCACCTGTTTCCATATCATTCCACTTATGCATCATATTCTTTGGAAGGGGAAGGAGGATGTGATGAGAATCATGGATGCAGAGTTATTTTTATTGACATGGGAAAATGTCCAAACATTGCTGACCGGAAAAGCCAGATTCTAGGACATTATGTAGAATTATGTCTACATGCACATATTCATAGAGAGATATCTCTAAGGGCATTCGGCAAAATGTAAAGGGTGGCTGTCTTTCAAGAGTGAGATTTCAGGTGACCTTTGCTATCCTATTTGTGCTTATCTGCGCCGTTTAAATTCTTGTAATAAGCATGTGCCATATTATGCTCAGAGGAAAGAGGTAAAACAGGAAAGCATCTATTTATTTTTTAAACATGTTTTATTGATTATGCTATTACAGCTGCCCCATTTTTTTCCTCCCTTTTATTCCCCTCCATCCTGCACCCCCCTCCCTCCAGCATTCCCCCACTTAGTTGATATCCATGGGTCATAGATATAAGTTCTTTGGCTTCTCCATTTTCTACACTATTCTTAACCTCCACCTATCTATTTTGTACCTACCAATTATGCTTCTTATTCCCAGTACTTTTTCCACCATCCCCCCCTCCTCACCAATAACCTTCCATGTGACCTCCATTTCTGTGATCCCATTCCTGTTCTAGTTGTTTGCTTAGTTTGTTTTTGTTTTTTCAGGTTCAGTTGTTGATAGTTGTGCGTTTATTGTCATTTTACTGTTCATAGTTTTGATTTTTTCTTAGATAAGTCCCTTTAACATTTCATTTAATAAGGGCTTGGTGATGATGAACTCCTTTAACTTTACTTTATCTGGAAAGTACTTTAATCTACCCTTCCATTCTAAATGATAGCTCTGCCAAATAGAATATTCTTGCATGTAAGCCCTCCCCTTTCATGACTTCAAATACTTCTTTCCAGCCCCTTCTTGCCTATAAGTTTTCTTTGGAGAAATCAGCTGATAACCTTATGGGAACTCCTTTGTAGGTAACTAGCTCCTTTTCTCTTGCTACTTTTAAGATTCTCTCCTTATGTTTAATCTTGGGTAATGTAAAGATGATGTGCCTTGGTGTGTGCTTCCTTGGGTCCAACTTGTTTGGGACTCTCTGAGCTTCCTGGACTTCCTGGAAGTCTATTTCCTTTGCCAGATTGGGGAAGTTCTCCTTCATTATTTTTTCAGATAAGTTTTCAATGTCTTGCTCTTCCTCTTCTCCTTCGGGCACCCCTATGTATTGGATGTTGGAATGTTTAAAGTTGTCCCAGAGGTTTCTCAGCCTCACCTCATTTTTTTGAATTCTTGTTTCTTCATTCTGTTCTGGTTAAATGTTTATTTCTTCTTTCTGCTACGAATTGTTGATATGAGTCCTGGTTTCCTTCCCTTTACTGTTGGTCCCCTGTATATTTTTCTTTATTTCATTTTGCATAGCCTTCACTCTTTCCTCCATTTTGTGACCATACTCTACCAATTCTGTGAGCATCCAGGTTACCAGTGTTTTGAACTCTGCATCTGTTAGGTTGGCTATCTCTTCATCGCTTAGTTTTATTTTTAGAGCTTTGAGCTGTTCTTTAGTTTTGGCCTTTTTTTTTTTTTTTTGCCTCAGTGCACCTATTACAGTGTGAGGGGCGGAGCCTTAGGTATTCACCAGGGCAGGGCAACCACATCACTGCCTTATGGCGCTGTATGTGGGTTAGGGATCAGAAATGGGACAATGCCCCTTGCTTGGTTCTTGACCTGAGGAAAGCATTTTTTAAAAAAGAATATTAATTATAAGCAGTAGTAATCTGCACTGGCTTTAAAAACTTGAATATTTTTTTCTCAATGGAGTGTGACAGTTCAACAGAATATAACATTTTTTTAAAGACACCACAATTTGGTGATCTTTGGTTTGCAATGTTTCTCTTCCATTTGAATGGCTTGTATAAATACATGCTCTAAACAAGATCCAACCAAGACATTTAGATAAGAAGCAAGGGCTAAAGATATTGTCTGGGCCCAACATCTAAACTGTTAACCTGAATGATACTAAATGGTTAGCTGTTTTCTATTGTTTAAAAAAGTTATAAATAATGAAGTTTTCATTTGTCATGTAGACATTGTTAGAATTACTGAGATGCAGCCTACAGAGAAGGGAATAAGAGAAGGGCATTGTGCTTCATACCTGCCTTTTAGGGGATATGTGTATGCAAGAGAAATAATAGTGTCTGCAGCATCTCAAATTCAAAGGACATCTAAGAGTATAGGACACATCAGAAGTATGTTTCAGACATAGTGACAGATTTCAAATAGCACGCCATTGTTAGAAGATTGTGCAATGTTCAAATACTCATTGCGTACTTAAGCAGTGAGGTTTTTAAACGGTTATCTTTCACTTTGCGTGTTCAGATATGTGGTATGTGAGGGTGCAGTGTTATACAGCTCAGCAGACAACTGAAATAAAAGAGAGAACTCAAGTTTAGATTGGGCGGGGATGACTCTCCTCCCTGAAGATTTATCATTCTCTGCAGGGAATGAATGTTGGCATTAGAAAGCTAAACCACATAGCACATACAGAATATTAGCATCCAGTAAACAATCATGACTACAGCCAGCCAGTGCCCATCGTCTGCGATGTGAGTGTTCCCCGCCTCCTTTAATAGTAGTGCAGCTGCTCCACTGATGGATGGGGATCCAGGGTGGTATCAAGGAACAGAAACTGTTGAGTTTGGTTAGCTCCAGTGGATGTCAACCTCCAAATGCGACTAATTTGATAATACCAGAGCATTTCTTTGGAAAGAAAGAAAATAAAGATAATGTTATGTAAATAGACACATACTATTTTCCTCTCTTTTGACATAATCCATTCTAGAAGAAAAAAATGACAGCAAAGAAGTGAGACATGAATGAAGCAGCCTCTTCCGTCTCTAGATAATTGCAGAGCGGGCTGACAGCTCGGGTCCGGGGACCAGAAGCGGGCCCCAAGCAGGCTGGCTTCCCCGTGATGGTTGTAATAGTAGCTCACGTTCGTGGGCTGTTTAATATGTTCCAGACCCTTTGCTAGCTGCTTCACATGAATTAGATGATTTAATCTTGACTGCTACCCTGCAGCGTAAGGGTTGTTATCACTGTCATTTTACGTATATAAAAATTGAAGCTTGGAAAAGTTAGGTAACTTCTCCAGGTCACACAGTGAGGAGTGGAGCTGGTATTTGGACCCAGCAAGGCTGATGGCTCCCTCTGCCATGACATCCAATTGCTCCCCTGTACCTGCGAGCTGAGAGGGGCTATAGTGTGATGAGCTATCGGGGATCTCCTCCTCCAGTTCCAAATCAGCTTTCTCTTTGGGATTCTAGGAATATTTTTTTTATTTTATGCCTCAAAAATACTTTCCATGAAGCCAAGTGAAGACCATTTTTATGCAGTTGTCTTTGAAATGCCCTCTGTCCACCTGTCTCTGCCCACCCCCTCCCTGGGCTCCTGATAGTTCTTAAAACTGACCTACGAAAGAGTTAAATGCATACCTAATTGGAAAGCAGGAGGAAAAGGATGAGCCTGGAAATGCTTAGAACTAAAATTTGAATTTTAAGTCCTCTGGCAGGGTTTTGCCTTTCTTAATTTAGTGACCTGAATGTGGCCAGCAGACACTAACTGTTCCTGGAAATTTGAATCACTATTAGAGCTCAGCTTCTCCTTGGTTCAAATTCTTTCCCAAAATGAGACCAAAGCTTACTCGAGGCGGCAGGTGAATGGCAATGCCATTTCAGCACTCCAGCCGGGCTTTATCGTCTCACCTAACCCAGAAGAAGGTTGCTGGGAGTGCGTGGATCCAATTTTCCTGGTCCCCTTTATCCCCTCGAGGGAAAATCAGGCAATTTCATCAAGACATTTTTACTCTTAACTCTATTTTTCCATAAATGATTTAATTATTTACTTTCCTTCTTTGAAATATGAATTCTCCTTGAAACACAGTATTGACCACTTTTAGTGTTTTAAGTTATGTATCTAGGCCAGGATATTACATGACATTAACAGTAACAGTAATAACCATCAAAAATACTGGAATTCATTTGCAGAGAAAATTTCAGATGGCCTCAAGACATCTTCAAAGTGGCCACAATCCTCTTCATAAATTAATAATGAAAAATCTATGCAGATCACTGAGATATTAGATTAAAAAATCATTTAAAAAATTCCACTACTGAATGTAGTGCAGTCACTTTAAAAGCTAATACAACTGGAAGTCTGTACCTATTACTCCGCTTTACTTTTCTCACCTATCTCCCCACCGCTCTCCCCTATGGCAGCCATCATGAAGCGAAGAGGAATAAGAGGCACAAACCTCCAGTTATAAAATAAATAAGCCACAGGTAGTGTAGTCAATACTATCATAATAAGTTTGCAGGGTGACAGATGGTTACCAGACTTACTGTGGTGATCACATCATAAGGTACATAAATGTCAGATCACTATGTTGCACACCTGAGACTAATATAATATTGTATGCCAACTATCTTTAACAAAAACATTTTTAAAAAGACAGTACAAATCTAATTATACAGCGGATCTTTGAATAGCATGGATTTGAACTGCCCCAGTTCACTTACAAGGGGTTTGTTTTTTTTTCAGTAAGTACCTGTACTGTTTTTGATCCATGGTTAGGAGGATTTTGGTATTTATGTGTGGGGGATGGGATCCAATTCCCTGCAGATATCCAGGGGCAACTTAAGTTTTCAGAGAGTCAAAATTCATACTCGGATTTCTACTGCTCTTAGGTCAGCTCCCTAATTCCCACAGTGCTCAAGAGTTAACTGTGTAGTGTTGAACGACGAGACTTTTATAACTTTCATGTGTGATTTCTAGATTAGACCTAGAATATGCTAAAAAAATAAGTACTTTGAACGGATAAGCACAATTGTGATTAACATTATTAAGATGAAAAAAGTGACTAAAACATCTTTGTGCAATTGAAGAGGTCTTCCTTTCTTTATATTATTCAGCCTCCATAGTATAACTTGAATTACCATTTTACTTTTTGTATATTGTCTAGATTCTTACTCAAAATATTAGCCGTCATGTATTATCAATTTTTTCACTAATTAGATTCAAAAATCCAACGCTTTTATTAAGTACAGATGAATCCCAGGGCTGAGAATCACTAATATGTCTGTGAGAAAGACTCCTGGGACATGATGAACAGAGGAGATTTCTATTAGGAATAAGGAAGAATTGAATTAGTGAGCTGGATGTCTATCTCGGCTGCTAAATTTAAAGGTTTTTTTTTTTTTTGCAACAGATTTTTATTGAGCATAAAATATTCTAGGCAAGGTAATATACTAGGTATATTTCAATACCCAGGGAAGGGTAACATGTACTCTGATTTTAAGGATTTAGATTAGGAAATTAGATATATGAATGTAAAAATATTATTAAAATATAAGATAAGGGTAAAATGTTAGTAGGAACAATAATGCTAAAAAAATCAGAAAAGTTTGCTTCTAGCTAGAGTAATCTGGGGGGACTTCATGAAGGAGGCGAGATCTAACCTGCACTTGGAAGGATGGTGTGGTGGATGACATCGCCTATCCAGCCTCCATTCTCCCTTTCTTTCACATTTTTCAGAAACTCTTCCCACATATATCTCAGGGAAGGCACACTCCATCCTAAGCTCCAAAGGAGAATCCTGATTAGTCCAATGCTAAATCAATCGTGGTTATCCTATCCTCTCTTCTCTTCGCTCCCCCATGATTCGTTCAGGGAACTAGGCTTAAGCCAGTCAGGGGATGGCATTTCCCCAGCCACTGATACTGCTCTAGAGTAAGCACTTAACCTAAAATGAGTCCAACCAGTCTAAAAGGAAGGACCTTTGTTTCATAATAGGGAACGAGAGTTTCATTCTCTCCTATACACTGAAAGGCTATTGTTGCTTCTGGCAGCCATATTGAGATCATGAGGGACCCTGGCATGAAGGCAAGACTGGCCCGTTGAGGAAAGCTGAGGCTGGAGTACAGGGGAGAGGCCGAGCTGCAGGCCTGTTTGTGCTGTGCCTGGAGCTTGATCTGCCTCTGGGTTTCCTGTTATATGAGACAATGCATTTCTTCAATGTTTAAGCTGGTTAGAGCCAGCTTTTCTGTAACTACCAGCCAAAATCATCCAAACCGCTATCAGTAGAGTTGGTTGCCTTCCTAGCATTTACTTCCCCCTTTTCCTGACAATAGTAGCCTGTTCCTTTTGGGCGAGATCCCCTCTCCACCATTTCGCCTTACAGTTTAAACAAGAGAGACGTTCTCTTAGCTTCAGGCGGGGCTGGATGCAATGACTGATTCAGATGTGGACGTAGGAAACGTGTGAAAAAGTTGCTGAGGCTTCTGAAAAGAAGCTTTCTTTCCCATGGCAACTACCAGATATATCGTCCTTTATACCCCTGCCTAGCAGGTGAGCATAGGGGGCCTGTGTTAGTTTCCTGGGGCTGCTGTAACAAGCCATCACAAACTGGTAGCTTAAAACAACAGGAATTTATTCTCTCACAGTTCTGGAGGCTAGAAGTCCAAAGTCAAGGTGTTGAGAAGGCACTGCTCCCTCTGAAAGCATTAGGGTGAATTCTTCCTTGCATCTTCTTCGCTTTCGGAGGTTACCAGCCATCCTTGAAATTTCTTGGTTTGTTGCTGCATCTTTCACCTCTGCTACTGTTTTCCCTTGGCCTTCTATCCATGTGTCTCTTTGCCTAAATATATTTCTTCTTGTAAGAACTCCAGTCACTGAGTTAGGTCCTATTCTAAACCCAGTGTGACCTCATCTTAACTTGATTATCTCTGTGAAGACCCTATTTCCAAAGAAGCTCACATTCACAGATCCCAAGTCGGCATGACTTTCGGGGGAACACTATTCAACATGGTACTGTTTTGTCATCCTGAAAAAGACCAGCCTGAGACTGACATCAACACATGGAGCCATACAGAGTCACGACAATTTCAAAGTAAATGACATAATTGACCTCTGGATAAAACTTAACTTCAAGGTTGTTTTACTTTCAACATTTAATTTACTGAAGCCAGGAACTTTCTCTTTTTACTTAAGCTGCTTAGTGTTGGATTTCCTTTTGCTACTTACAAAAAGATTTCTAACTGATAGAAATTGAAATAAATTTGTTCAGAGGAGGGGAAGCTCAAGCTGGGTATTAAGGGATGGCAAGCTTTCCCAAATCAAGAAGATCAAAGACGTGTTGGAGAACAGGTCTGTCTAGAGGAGAGTATTAGAGGAGCCCAGGAACGTTAAGCTGTTATCAATTTGTTGGTGTCCGCGAATGTCAAGCTAAATAATTTGAATTTTTTTTCTTTGGGCAGATGGAATATTAGATGATTTTTGAACATGAAAGTTGAACCAATTAACAGAATATTTTTAGCTTAATTAATGGTGAAGTGTGGATTATATTAGAAGGGGACAGATTAGAAGAACAACTAATTAGAAAGGACCAGAAGTCCGATCAAAATATACTGCCTTAATGTTTCTTAATTCGGTCGCACGTACGACGGTACGGTGCCTGGGATTTCTGCAGCGGGGTGGATTCCATGCCTACTCTGAACTCATTCCACCCCAGTTCCCTAACCTGGCCTTCTTCCTCTTCCCTAACGGACCACTCTCATCCTGCTTTAGGGCTTTTGGACGGGCTGCTCCCTCTGCTCCAGATGCCTTTTCTTCCTGATCCTCGTTTGGCTGGCTTCTTCAGGCATTCAGTTCTCAGCTCAACTGTTGCCTCTTGAGAGAGGACTTCACTGACCCGTCAGTCTCGAATAGACACCTGTCTCTCTCTAGCATGCTGTCCTATTTTGGTTCTCAGTAACTTTAGTACCATCTGCTATTTTTCATGTTTGTTTATTCAGTTTTGTAACTCTTCCGCTCCCCAGCTACAAAGTAAACTTCATGAGACTAAAGAGCTTTCAGTCTTTTCATCATCATATCCCCAGTACCCAGGAGGAGCTCAATGAATACATGTGGAATCGAGGTTTAAATAAATTTTAAAACTGCTGAAATATTGAATCAATAATTTAAGTAGCTTTTAGATTAGAAAAATTAAATAATTTAGCTAATCAGGAGATAAGTAAAATACATATTTCCAAAATAAATTTTGCTTGGAAAGCAAGCAAGGTGAAAGAACTAAACTATGTTAAGATTTTTCTCAATGTTCCAAAAAGACAAAGGTAATTTTCAGTACAACACTCTGTTTCTTAAGGTTGTTTACACCTGACATGCCTTGGGCATAAAGAAAAGCCCTGGGGTACTTAAAGGAATATACTTAAGCTTTTCTGTTTCTATTTTCCCCAGCCTGGTGGCAGTTTCATTTCAAGACCAGTATTCTACAGCTAGCCTTAGGTTTCAAGAGCAATTTACATCTTTGAAGGGATACAGAAAGAGGAACAGGTTTTGTTGTCGTAATGAGAAGTAAGCCTCCTGATTTGCGATCTGGTAAGTAGAAATCTGGATTATTTGCTTTCGACCTCAGCAAGAAGCCCCCGCACTGTTAATAATTGTCTTCTGTTTCTTGAAATATGCCCCAGTGCCTCTACCAGTCCATCATAAGAGACATTTGTCGCAGAGAATGAAGACCGGACAAACCTCAGCAAAGCAACGAAGAAGCACATTCTATGATGCAAATAACTTTCTAAGCCAGCCCTTCCCCATTACTCTCCCAAGGTGCTATTAGTTATTTGTTTAATAATTATTACTATTTATTCAATTTTTTTGGAATTTTTAATTGTAGTTTTTCTATTACCATTTAGTCCCATTATACCCCCTCCACCTGCAATCACCCCACTGTTGTTCATGTCTATGAGTCCTTTTTACTTTTGGCTCGATCCCTCCACCCGCTAACCAACGCCCATCCCCACCCTGAGCTGTCAGCTTGTCCTCTATCTACGAGTCTGTCTCCATTTTTCTTGTTAGTTCAGTTTGCTCATTAGATTCCACATATAAGTGAGATCATATGGTATTTGGCTTTCTCTGACTGGCTTATTTCACTTAGCATAATAATCTCCAGGTCCATCCATGCTGTCTCAAAGGGTAAAATTTACTTCTTTTTATGGCCGAGCAGTATTCCATCTTGTAAACATCCCACAGTTGTTTTATCCACTCATCTACTGCTGGGTACTTAGGCTGTTTCCATATTTTGGCGAATGTAAATAACACTGCAATGAACATAGGGGTGCTTATGTTCTTTACGTTTTGGGTTCCTTCAGATAAATTCCCAGAAGTGGGATCACTGCATCAAAAGGAAGATCCATCTTTAATTTTTTGAGGCATCTCCATACTGCTTTCCACAGTGCTGTACCAGCCTGCATTCCCACCAACAGTGCAAACGGGTTCCCCTTTCTCCACATCCTCACCAGCACTTCTTGTTTGTTGGTGTATTGATGATCGCCATTTGACAAGAGTGAGATGGTATCTCATTGTGGTTTTAATTTGTATCTCTCTGATGATTAGTGACGTCTAGCATCTCTTCATACGTCTATTGGCCATGCATATGTCCTCTTTGGAGAGGGGCCTATTCAGGTTCTTTGCCCATTTTTTAATTAAGTGGTTTGGTTTTTGGTATGGAGTTTTGTAAGTTCTTTATAAATTTTGGATATTAATCCCTTATCAGATGTATCAAAGAAAATGTTCTCCCATTCTGTGGGTTGTTTTTTTTAATTTTCTTGGCCTTTTCCTTTGGATTCAGCAAGAGACTACTAGAACTGATAAATGAATTCTGCAAAGTAGAAGGATAGAACATTAATATCCAGAAATCAGTTGCATTTTAATAGGCCAATAATGAATTAACAGAAAGGGAGATCAAGAAAACAATCCCATTCACAATTACTTCAAAAAGAATAAAATACCTAGGAATAAATCTAACCAAGGATGTAAAAAATCTGAAAATTATAAGACACTGAAGAAAGAAACTGAAGAAGATACAAATAAGTGGAAACACATAACATGTTCATGAATGGAACAAATTAACATCATTAAAATGTCCATACTACCCAAAGCAATCTACAGATTCAACACAATTCCTACCAGGATTCCAATGACATATTGCACAGAACTAGAACAAATATTTCAAAAACTTATATGGAACCACATAGCAACCGCAATCCTGAGAAAGAAAAACAAAGTTGGAGGAATCACACTACTTAATATGAACCTATACAGTAAAGACATAGTAATTAAAACAGCATGGTACTGGCATAAAAACAGACATGTAGAGCAATGTAATAGAATAGAGAGCTCAGAAGTAAACCCACACACTTATAGTCAAGTAATATTTGACAGAGGAAGTAAGCACATACAATGGGCTAAAGACAGTTTAGTCAATAAATGGTGCTGGGAATTGGCCAGGTACGTGCAGGAAAATGATGCTAGACCACCTTCTTACACCACACACAAGAATAAATTAAAAAATGGATTAAAGACTTAAATGTTAGACCAGAAACAATAAAAATCGTAGAAGAAAACATAAGCAGCAAAACCTCAGACATTACTCATAGCAATATCTTTACTGATATATCTCCCCAAGCAAGGGAAGCAAAGGAAAAAAATAAATAAATGGTATTACATCAAAATAAAAGTTTTTGCACAGCAAAGAAAAACATCAACAACATAAAAAGATAGGGTGCTATTGTTTATAATACACTGTTGTGGCTTTTTCTGAGATTACAATAAATGAACTAGTGTACATTACACCTGTTTCTTTTGACTGAATTAGCTGATAAATTATTTGGAGTTGTCTATCGAGGCTATGTGAAAAACTATTAGTGTAAGCTTGAAGAAACTTGTCAGCCTGAGTGAATTGACCACTAAATTCAAACTACAAATGTAACATCTCAAGAGATACACATCTTAATTTACCAACAATCAAGGTCAGGAATAAAAATCTAAGGGTCTGATATATTTTAATTTACTAGATTTTTGCAGTGAATACTGTGTGAAATTACTGGGGTATTTTTGGCTGAAATTTGCAAATATTTGTCACCCCCAGATTTTTGTTTTCCTCCCTCTCCCTCCCTCCTCCCTTCTTTTCCTTACCACCCTCGCTTCTTAATAGTTTTATGACTTCCTATGGCATTTCATCAGGAATATCTTTTGAATAAGTGTCGTTTTAAGGAAGCTTCTTTTTAAAGTAAGAGCCTCAAGGGAATTAATGATTAATAGAGTTAGAGAAATAAAGTAATTTTTATAATTATTTGCATAGTTTAAAATGTTTGACCAGTACCATGCATTTCCAAATTAGGTAATCTTTTTCTTTTCTTTTCTTTTCTTTTTTTTTGCTGGAGAATATACAGCCTCTCATAAATGAAACATTTTTTAATTATCAAAGATGCATTCTGGAAAAAAATAATGTACTACAAACTAAATATGTATAAGTTGTGCCTGAATTTAAGATTATCTTAGCAAAACTTATGCATTTAATTGAGTGGTCACATTGGGAAACCATTTATCTCAGCGATGTTGCCTCTTCTAAAATATTTTTGAACTATCTTTTTGGAATTAATTAAAGAACACATAGCACATTTCTTTGAATATTTTTAGTCGTGGCAGATTTTCTTCTATTAAAGACTGATTTGAATTTTGGAAGTAATTAAAAGTCATTTGCTTTTAAATCCATTTTATGTGGTACATGATTAATTTATGTTATAATCTCTGTCACTGTGAAACAAAGCAATACAAGAAGATAGGATTCTAAAGCAATTTGATTAAGTTTCTTGCATGGCTTGGAGTGTATTTAAAGCGATATTTTTCAATACAATAAATATTTCTATTTCCTATTTGGTTACTGTTTAATTTACTCTTACTCTTTAGAGGAAAATGTTTTAGATTCCTAGTAATCGTTTGACTTAGTAGCTCTTTTGAAACTTTGGGACCCCTTCAACCCCTGCAGGACAGAGAAGGAGGAACTTGCAGGCCTTCCGGGGTGGATTTTTAAAAGCATCTTGTCTCCCTTCCCTACATTGCACAGGTTTATGCAACAGCAAGTAAGATGAAGAATACAAAACAAAACAGAAATATAACTTGAACTCCATGTCCCTGAGATGAAAGTTTAAACGTGCATCTCTGAGTGCTTTACAAGGAACACAGACAAATTTATAAAGCACAGTATTTTTCAAAAGTTTGACCAAAAAGCTTCTCCCCCATTTCCATCAACCCAGAGCTTCTCAAAGGGAAACACTTTGCAAAATGCTCCCATGCAATTGAAAAACACTCAGAGAAGCGTACCCATCACTTAGAATATAGCATCTGCTGGACCAGATTGGTATAGAAATTTGAGGAGAGAATTAGTATTTATTGAGGATGTTTTCCATTGCAGATACCATGCTAGGGACTTTGATAATAATAAAAAAAATAATAATAACAGAAGTTCACCTTAACATTTTAAATCTAATTTAATATATATCCCTCCATTAATACTATGAGAGAAATAAAATTCCCTTCATTTTATAGAGGGTGAAACTGGTTGAGTTGATTGACTTGGCCATGGCCAACCAGCTAGTAAGTGGCAGACCCAGAATTCCAGACCACATACTTGTTAAGTCAAAGTCAGAACATTTTCCCTTACACTGGCTACTTGAGCAAATGTGGCAATCATCAGCCAATCTATCTTGTAAGTAGTAATGAAAACAGGCACAAACACTATTATAAAAAAAGTCTTAGACAAAATAGTAGATGAGGTGGTAAAGAACCTGCCAGGGCCCCTGGGTACAGTTGTTCAGGTTGTCCTTTGCACCTGTCAAGGAAGCCGTGTGAATGGCCCTCACTGAAATAGTGCAGGGTTCCACGTAGCAGCCGCATGTGCCAGCTCGGGAACAGGTAGAGATTGGAAAATCCACATACCGCAGGACTTTGAGTTTTCAGATGCAAATATAACTTTTGAGAAAGAACTCAGGAAAAAATGGTAACTAGTTTTAAGAAAACTATGTTATTCATAAAAAGGCACTAGAAACAGATGTTAGAAGCTTGCGGAGAGTGCAGCGTTGGCCAGAGAGCGATGACATACCAGACCAACCAAACCAAAAACCTGGCAGGGGGTCCATTTGTCACTTTTGTAATGTCATGTTCCTAATATCTGTAGATCCCACCCCACCCCCCTTTTTTAAACCAGCTTCTGTCTTTCTTCTTTTGTTTCCACGTGAACTGCTATACTTTCTGCTGATGGCTGAGCCAGTCCTGGCTGCGGCAGGAATCCCTGGGCTCACACACCAATGCCTAAAAGTGATGCTTCGGCCTTCCACCCAGCATCCGGTGTGCCAGGGATTAGCCTGTGAATCACAGCCTCTCCCTCCTCCTGCCACATTGGCATCCACATACAAGGGGCTCTCCCTGCCCAGTGCACAAGTTCCTTCTGCAACTGGCACTCTGCTATGAAAACAGACTACTTATTAGGTTTTATCATCAGTGAGCTCCTGCCTAACTTCTGCAGGGAACTGGATTATGATTTTATGCCTTTTATTATTAGCCAAGATTTCCACTGTGCATCTTGGAAAGCACACAGACTTTGGCGTTAGATCTTCCTAGGTACAAATTCAAGCCTGGTCACTTCCTAGCTGTGTAACCTAGGCCATGTTGCTTAACCCTTCTCATCTATAAAGAGGGCTCATTATATGGCCTCCTTCCCATTAGTGTGATCCATCCATAAGTAATTCAAACTACAAATGTAACATCTCCCTTTCGATTACTCTTCCCTTTCTTCTCTGAGGAGAACCCATGGGGTGACTGTTGGTTAGGATGTTAGCAGTTGCAGAGCATGGTTACTCAACTCAAAGTTACTTAAAAAGAAAGGACACTTAGTGGCTCATATGAAATGAAATCCAGAAGTAGGGCAACCTCCAGGTTTGTTGATCCTATTGTTTATTCATGTCATCAACAAGCCAGGTTCCTTCTATCTCTCCATACAGCCATCTATGAAGAAGGCATCATCCCAAGGTGAGTTCTTTACTTGAAAGTATGGTGGTTTCCAGTAACAATCGGTGCCATAGTGTTCTATTTACTTTTGGGGGGAGGGGGTTGGGGAGAGAGAGAATATTTTTCCCTGATCTTTGGAACCCAAGTCTTTCCCAATCATTTGCTTGGACCAATTTCAGAATACGCTGCACTTGCATTAATCATTGAGAATAGGGAGCGGACTGGTCCAACTTGATGTTTCTGAACCATCAGTTGTCCCTGGATTACTATAATTGACTAAGGTAAACATAGGCCATCCCTACTGCACTAGAGGTGTAGGTATCCAGTGAGGAAGAGGTGGGGCGAATATCGCAGAATCAGACTCTACAGGGTGAAAAGCCCTGGGCTTTGTCTGTATCCCTACTCTGGCAATTACCAGTGCAGTTACCATTTTTGAACTGCAGTTTTTCCATCTAAAAATGAGGGATAAAAATAGTACCTGTTTCACTGGCTGGTGTTAAGGATTCAGTGAAATAAAATTTATGAAGCTCTTAGCGCAGAGCCTGGCAGTTGTGTTATTGTTATTAATAGTAACACCTACAAGTGTTAGAGGTTATTGTTACTCTATGTGCCTAGAAACAGGGTGCCACTTCTTGCAATATTCGAATGTTACCCAGTTCCTGGATTCCCACCATGGACCCCTCTGCACTAGGACGGCTGAGTCCTGTCTGATTGCTTCATACCCTCTGTACAGGGTACATCTGACTGTTCAACTACTCTTGAAGGGTTGGCTAGATTAGTCCCTCTCTCTCCCATCACCTTACCATCCAATCTAGACTAACATCTCCTCCCTGGTGACATAGGATATTGTGATCACAACTCGCTTTCTGCTAGAGCAAATTCGTGTTTTGATAATTTTCTTGGTAACCAAGAAATGACGAATGACAAGCCTGGGCAGCTGGCAGGGCAACCAGTGGATTTTCCCCTGTGCCAGCACTGAATATGAATGTCTTCAATGATTCTGACCGCTAACAGACCTACTGGTCAGAACTGAATGTTTCTGTTTGACACCTGCTTCTAAGCTCGGCTTGTTTCACTAATATCCTGACCAATATCGTTACTGCATTTCTTAGGCTCTCATTTTTTCTTAGAAATAGTGTTGTTAAGTGTTGCACATCCCAGAAGTTTTAAAATCTGTACATGTTTTAACCCTTCTTAGAGTTCCTTCTGTTCTGGTATGTCATTGTTTTCCAGAAATATTTTAAGAATCCTATTTCGTTTTTCCATTTGCTGTCTTTGATAGCATAAACAGTTTTTCCTCCAGTCTACCCAGTTATATTCTGAAAGGCGTAATGAATTTTGTAGGTTTACAGAGTTCTCATATTTTAACTAATTAATTAATTTGAGAGAGGGAAGGGAGGGAGAAAAAGTGGACGAGAAACATCGATGTGAGAGAGAAACATCGTCAGGTTGCTTCTCTCAGGTATGTGCCCTGATAGGAAACCAAACCTGCAACCCAGGCATGTGCCTGCCCAGGTATGGAACTGGTAACCCTTTGCTTTGAGGCACAGTGCCCAACCCACTGAGCCACACTGGCTAGGGCCAGATTTCTCACATTTTAATTTCCTCATCCTTTCTTTTTCTTTCTTGGTCCTCACCATGGAAGCCTGGAAGTGACATACAATGTGCAGCCCTTTAAAAAAATGTGGACTATGCCTGGAATCAAAAGATTCCAAGAGGAAGCTGGCGACAAGTCTGTTGTGAAAGTCTAGGAGAACCCAAAGGCTACAGCGGCAGTTTTGAGCTGGCATATGGGTAGGAGTAAAGGTTGCAGACAGATGGTAACTGGAGTTGGAAGCAAATATTTTCAATTTCTAAACAGCCAGTCCAGCATCAGGCTCCTAGTGACAAGGTGTCACATTACAGTGGGAGAAACTGGAGCTTGGTGGCAAGCTGTGACATCTCCCAAGGAGAGGAGCCGTGGGCCCCACCCAGGGAGCATTTGGGAAGGTGGCCCTGCTCTCCATGGGCGAAGAACACAGATGTGCACTGTGGGCTGAGACCCCCATCAGGGAGGGAAACCACATCCAAAAGTTGGGCTCTGCCTTTGGCCATAGATTACAGCCAGAAATGGCGCCAGACAAATGTTGAAAAGAAAGCCCCCCTCCAGAGGCAGATTAAGGTCGGCTGAGGCCCCAGGTGCAGAAGAAAATATTGGGCCCCTTAAAAAAAAAGAGAGAGACAGGGAAAATAAAAATACATGTTAACCATATTTTTAAATAAATAAAAAGTATTATGTACTATTAATGTTTTATTTCCCATAAAACTTGAATATATGTATTGCACATATGAAACTAAACTTGGTGCCATTAGAAAAAAGTGTAAAGTTGGGGTTTTGCAGGGCCCTTCAGAAGTCGGGGCCCAGGGTGTGCGTCTGGTGTACCCGCCATTAAATCCGCCCCCACCCCCAGAAAGATGTCTTAAAGGATGATACACCTTACTTGTGTATATGAAGGAGAAAGAACAAAGTCTAGGTGATGCATTCTGCTAACTCACTAGAGGACCAGAGGGAGAGGGGATTTTACTCGCTTTAACATATTGGTGTTACCTTCCTCAATTTCCACTGTCTTGTGTGGGACTGTCCCCAGGAACAGGGTTGGTGGCCTGGAGTCCAGTACTTTCTAGGAGAATCATAGCTGTGTGCTTTCATAGAAAAGAGGAATAAGGAGCTGGGTACAACTAGGTAGTTGTGTGTGCTCAACTAGGTAGTTGTATGTGCACGTGCATGTGTATGAAGGACGCTGCCGCTGCTCACAAGGGGACAGCGTAGACAGTGCAACCCTCTCGGGAGGGAAGCAGTGTGACCTCTTCATTTGGCTTTCTTTTAGGCTGTGATGTTCTAATGCTTCTCTCCTCTTGCAGATTGCAGTCTACAAACACTCTGGTACTTTGGTCCTTGGCTCTTCTGCCCGGGGTATTTGCTTAAAGGATTTTGCTGCTGATCTCGCACACCCGGGATTGTGCACAGCCTTTCTTCTGCTCACGTGAGCACCAGGGTTGAGCTTTCGTGACTCCTGCCCTCCGGTCCCTGCATAACTTATAAGTCCTCAGGAAAGAGTTAAAAAGATGAAAGGATGTGTCTCTGAAGCTCTGAGACTCCGGGGCTTATGGAAGTCAAGCTTTATTTACGTTGGAGCTTTGCTGGAATCATTTCCCACTGGCATATTTGGGATGCTGTTGAAGGCTTCCACCACTGTCATTCACAATGTAGCTATTTCAGGCAGTTAATTAACCCGACCATGATATTGCCCTCCTTTGAAACTCAAGATAGACTTGGAGTTTGCCTTTTAGGAATGACCCACATCCCGGGAACTAGGGAAGGTAAATCCTCATCTGTTTTTGTTTTAGTGGGCTCACTTTTTCTCCAACTTACTTGATAATTAGTAATTTACCTATCCTCTTTTAGATTTATTAACGTTCATATTTTTAAATTGCCCATTTTGTGCACATGACTATGTTAGGCACTTGGAAGAACACAAAAAATTACAAAATCTAGTTTTTACCTCAAGGAGTTTGCGATCTTAGAAAATTATAACACGAGAAATAAAAATTGATGGGACATTTTAGACTCTGTTGCACTCCGGATGACTGAGAATTTCGGAAGCTCGTTTGCCCTGCCTGGCGTTAGACAGGGTGGTTCTGAATGCTGTATTCGGCAACACTTACTGTGTGACCTTGGACGAGACCTTGCCCTTTCTAAGCCTCAGCTTCTTTTCTTGCAAAAAAGGGAAAGTAATGTACCAGGAAAGTAATATAATAAATCTCTCAGGAGTTGAGAGGATTAAATAATTTCGTGTATAAGAAGCATTTAGCACCCTGTCTGGCACATAATGCGTGCTCGATGAAAGCTGTCACAAGCTGATTTTATTTGCTCCTTGCTGCCACAGCAGGTCTGCGTGTAAAAGCTCACAGACAGGCTGCTGGGCCAGTGTGCTGTGTGGTTTTCAGGCTTTTCAATGTTCCCCGGTGCAGCGGATCTGAGACAGTATTTAAACTCTGAGTTTTCCTTACTTGGCACCCCCTCCACTCTAGTCCTTAAAATAAATGCAGGGTTAAGAATCAGAAGTACTGTTGACCCAAAGCTTTACCTAATGGAAGTACCCCAGAACCCAGTGAGGACAGTGTTGTGGGGGAGGGGCTAGGGTCACAACCAAGGAAAGATGTCCCTTGAAATCAGCACAAATCCTTGCTTACAAGGAGGGGGTGATCAAGAGAAGGAACTTACAGGGATTCCTTTGTTTTCTGTATAATCTGCTGCCATGTTATATTTACTTGTCCAAATTTAGTAGGAAACCCTTGACTACAACTTTAGTTAGCTTCAAGAATAAGACCTCCAGGACAGAGATTTCAAAGGCTGATACACATGATATATGATATATAAATGTAAGATATATGATATACATGTAAGAACACTTTTTATTCCTGCGTTTTAAGATTTTCCTAAAACTCACCACCAACATCTTGTTCAGAGCCGGGCTTGGTGACTAACGGCTCCACAGGAAGATTGGATTTTTCCGTTAACAAGTTTCCTCCCGGAGGGGTCGGGCAGCCGTTCCTCACAGGCCAGCCGGCGGCTCCCTCCCTTCGCCGCAGGACACCCCAGCAGCAGGTGGGAAGCCAGACAGCTTTAGGAAGCTGATCCTGCTTGAGCTTTTCCTATTGCTCCCCTGAAAGCTGCTGTGGAAAAGAGCCTGCAGCCGAGGTTCTAACAGCCTTGCCGTCGGTTTCAGAAATGTCTCAGCCTGTGAAATTGTTTCCAGGCTGCGGGGGGGTTTCCCCAGCGCCTTCCAGGCTGTGAGCACCGATGCCCCGCGGCAGGAGGAGACGGCTCCTCCTTCAGGGCGCCTGCACTAGATTCTCGGGACTAACCGGGGGCTCAAGACCGCATTTCCTTGGGATCTGTGCTAATTTTCAGGGCTGCTTTATTAGCATTCACCCTAAGGCCTGTCACCCCAAGGCCAGGAAGGCATTCAGTATTGTAGGAGGCCAGACTATGCCACCCCAATAGATGCCTCTTGGCATAGGATTCTTTCGAGCTGTTTATTATGTGAAATAGCTGATGTAAGAGAGGTTCTGAAAACAGAATAAAAGTTACCCTTTTGTTAAAGAAATTTATATTTTTAAAGGAAACCTCCATGTGTAAAGATGTCTCCCTTTGTATACCAGGAAGAGAAGAATAACTATTATAAATCACAGGAGGCTTGTGGAGGGAGAAGTCACCTATGTAGATCTGCACAAGGAACCCTGCCCATGTTTCACATCTCGATGCACCTGGTCACCTCCCCATCTCTCCCCTTCCTCGTGCAGTCCTTTCTTTGATTTAGCTGAAGCATTTAACAGTAAATTCTAAATCATCTCCTTGAGTTACTCATTTCCCCAGTTTAGGCATCTCCCGTGTGTATATGAGACATGCATGCTAGTAAACTTCTGTTTGTTTTCCTCTCATTAACCTGTCTTTGTTATAGGGGTCCCAACCAAGGACTTAGAAGGACAGAGGGAAAATTATTGTTTCCTCCCCTGTGATATCAACATCGTGAGGCATCTTCCATTTAGATGTTAAACACGATTTCCAGATGAACTTCTAGCCCAAGATAAGGGGATCCAAGGACAAGATTGAATGTCACCCCATACATAGGATATATTGTGTGTATGTGTGTTCAAGTGCATACCAAGTGATTAATTTCTTGAGAATAGCACAATTATATTACATTGTAGTGGGGAGGGTTGTTAAAGTATTAAATTGTTAAATGCCAAGAAATCATACCACAGCTTTTGTAACCCTGCCTTGGCTTTTAAAAAATATATAGTATTTTAAGTATAGCAGCCTCAAAAGTTGGGGGTGACCTAGGCCTTCTTTCAAGTTTGAGAGGCCTGGGTACATACCAGAAGTTACAGTGAGCTTTAACTGTGCTCACCATAAACTAAAAATACACGGCACCCAGTGTGACAAGTTCAGGAATATTTATGACATCAGGATGACAAATTAATACAAATTGAACCTGTTTTGGAAAATCTGGAAGGAATGTTGTCCAAAGTGTAGATGTTTGGAAATTTCTTCTGGAAAGTGCAGCTCGTTCAATGACTCCCCGAGAGAGTTCTGGTCATTCTTTTCCTTGGCACTGACAGACTATTTTAATCTCTTAAAAATCGTATGATTTGTACATTTCTCCATTTCTCACATTTACATCAGACACAATGCACATAAAAGCAATTTGCACATTGTTTGGTTCTACTAAATGTTAATTACTATTAGAAGTGGACTACACCCAGCGACATAACTATGGTACAGAGTGTGAACCTTTGCGCATAGCCAGGAATCTCAGAGACTGGACTCAGAGGTGCCTAGAACCTGTGAAGTGTTATCTTCTTATGTCATCCTTACTGAAACACTAATGGGGACGGCTGTTTCAGAGCAGCTCCCAGAGAGGAGGACTTGAGTGTTTGCCCCTTAAGTGCACGGAGCTGAGCATTTGGCCCTGAGAGGTGTTTCAGAAATATTTGAATTGGCCCGACGTCCCACATCTGAGGCAGAACCGAGAGCCCTCGATGTGGACTGTTTGTTGTGGTTGCAGTTGCCAACACGGCTTCTCAAACTTTAAAAGACACGTCAGTAGATGATGATACTATTCTCATCTTCTGTGTGTTCTAAAGCAAAAGGACACCCCCAGCAGTGAACAGGCTGACAGCAGATGTGTGTGTGTCTGGAGTAAAGGGAGAAGAAAAGCAGGATGTCACATTACCACTGTCGCAGAGCCCCGCAGTGCTTTCCAGAGAGGAGATAAAATGTCCCCTAAGAAAGCACTGGATCAGCCTCTATGGTCAGCTCTGGTGGGGATGCCTTTCACTGAAGGAGGACCTTCTCTTTGTTCAGGGCAAACACAATTTTCAAGTCTCTGGCTCCAGTTGCTGCCCAAGTCAGTCCCTAAGTATGATCTATTGTGAGCAGACCTCTGTGGGTCTTCTGAAGTGGTCAGTGAGCTGGAACCAAACTTTCAGAAAGATTAGAGATCTAAAGTACAGCCCTATTAAGTGAACTGTGAGATTACATGTTTTGGGAAAAGATATGTTGAGCCTGTGGATGAGAAAGAATCATTATATAACGGAAGAACCAAAAGGAGAAGTAAACAGAATTGGTTGACGTATCCTGTTACAGACGTAGTGCCTTCTAGCTGATGTAACTGGCTTTCTTCTCCCATTTGGTCTGTCCTGCCCACTGCCGGGTTAGTCACCAAAGAGTGAATTGTAACATGCACTGGGGTCTCGTGAAAATTAGGACAGAAACACCTCCTCCCTGAAAGGCCCCTCAGAAGATACCAAGAACTGTAGTTTTGAGATGATACCAATTTCATACTTTCTCCCTCCCACTCTCTAATCTTCAAATTGCTGGAGCAACATTCTCTTGACAGTGATCACATAGAAATAATAATAACGGTGACAATAAAAGTGAAGAAACAAACAACTAATAATAACTTGGGGCTAAAGAGGCCTTAGAACTAAAAAAAAAAAAAAAAAAAAAAATTAACCTGCAGGGTAACTTTAGCTTTGACTCCTTATGAGACACTATCTTGTAGCAGGACTTCCTTTTTTGATTTTTGCATGGAGTTACTAATTATGTAACTTGAGAATTAGATACTAGGACATGTATGCAGTCTCTATTACTAACCAACAGAGAAACAGAACACTGAATTCCAGCACTGAATGTGTCATTTAAATGCTACATCAGCTCTTCAAAGGGAAGCATAATTTCTAGGCCTGAAGCAGAAGCAACTGAAATCACAGTTTTCATAGAACTGTTTGATCAATGCCTAGGTTAAAATGGGTAATTCTCCTGGTTTTGTTCTTGGTGCTATTTTCCTTCCCTTGCCACGATGGTGGCTTATAGGCTGTGTGTGCACAACTTATGCACGTGTGTGTATTAACTCCATCATTTGCAGACCATGGCGTGCGTGTCTAGTCACGGCCTCCTCAGGGTCGTCATCTGAAGCTGTAGAGATGGCGCATTGCACAACCCTGCTGGATGGGACAGTGATGCTGTGAAAAAAACATCAGGATCACTACTGTGGTGGAAAGGGGTTCTACGGAAAGTAACCTCGCAGGGCGTTCTGATCATAAATTCCTAATTGGGAAGGTCATGGTGAATAGCAAGCCCTGTCCATTATTTCTGTGTCTTTAGATGAACACACCTTTGAAATGCCACTTTTCAGACCAGTCGGAAGAAAAACAACCCTCAAGAGAGCACATAATCTTAACTATGTTGTAATCCAATCCCTACCTTCCTTTTTCCCACCTTTATGTAACCATCTTTAATTCACTCCATAATTCCAAATGCATAAAATAAACTACAACACTTTCATTCCCTGGGGCATTTGAGATGTTGCTTCCCACCAACTCTCACTAGTTTGGCTCAAATAAAAGTCTATAAAGTTTTACAGGTTTGGATGTTTCTTAGGTTGACATTGTCAAGTCTAATATGTTCCCCTAACATACTGACATTGCTTACGATGACTTACCTAATGCTTACGTTGACCTATGATGAGGTTACATCTTGATAAACCCTTGTAAACTGTAAATATTTCAAGTTGAGAATGCATTTAATACACCTAACCCACTGAACATCATAGCCTACCTCACCCGTGCTCAGGACTCTTACATTAGCCTACAGTTGAACAATTATCTTGAGCTTCCTCTCAAGGGTAATTGCCTTCCTCTTCTCACCAGAAGCGGGAGACAGAGATGGGTGTTTCTGTAGACAGGATGGGACGCAAAAACACAAAACCTTCCATCCGGCAAGGGCCGACGACACGGTAAACTGCGGAGCATTGGTTGTTTACCCTCATGGTCACTGATGGCTGCTGCCTGGCATCACGAGAGAGAATCATACAACGCGTGGCTAGTCCAGGAAAAAATCAAAATTCCAAATCCCAAGGACGTTCACTACCAAATGTGTGTCGCTTTCACGCCATTGTAAATTTGAAAACTCCTAAGTCGAGTCATCTGAAGTTGGAAATGACTGTATCAGAAAATAAAAGCTACCTACTCTCCTTTCTCCTGTGATCCCAGGAAGTAGGTTAATCAGGGACAGAGTTGTAGATAAAGTTGAAGGGATTGGTAGAGCGAGGGAGGAATCCTTTTATCCTTGGTGGTGGCTTTGATCTCCACAAAGAATCGAAGGCAGGGGCTTGGGGCCTTAGGTAAGACGGGTAGTTTTTCTATCCTGGGCACCTGTGCAGGAATTTCCGAAGACTCCCAGGCAACTATGAAACTGGGACAGAGCGCTGGGGCTGGCCCTCCTGCTCCTGTGTCATCCTCGCTCTGCCTTCCTCTCTGGCTGTGAACCTCTTGGTTTAGGCAGTGCCCCTCCTTCCCCGCACCCCACCCCTACCCTCTGAGGGGGAGAGTGGCCAGGGGAACACCGTCTGCACTCATTTTGCATTTTTTGTACTTAAGTTTTTCCCGAACGTGTTATGACCTTATATATTCTACTAGAATTTTGGGTGGTGGCAGAGTTTCTAATTTGATCCTATTTTAATTGTTCTGGAGGGTTGCCCAGGCATGAATATTTTAAAAAAATCTCTCAGTTGATAGTAACCTGTATGTAAGGCTGGGAAAGTCTGTGATGGAGCCAGAGAGTGATCTGGAGTTGGAACCCAGGTGGCCTGTGTGGGGCTCTTTACTTTCTATGTTGAGGTTGCTCTCCCAACCCTTTATTCATCCCACACCTTCCCGAAATGCCACTGGGCATCTTTTGGGCCCAGGGCCATTTTTGAGGCTGGAGACCTCTCTTAGCAACCAGAAAAATATGTATGAGAGAAGGCAGATTGTTTGGCTGTGTGGTTACATTTATGTGACTTAGTGCTTCTTCTTATGGAACACACAAGTCAGCCTCTTCTTCCATTTTGTCAGTGGCATCTGGTGAGTTCCTGCCTATAAGGGTCTCGTGAGGTCTGCATCTAGCTAGACCTTGGAGGATTCAGATGTTGTCTGGATTGCAGTCCGAATGGCAGCACCTCCTCTTTGCAGAATGCTGGGTTCAGGCTACGCATTAAAGCCACAGGGGAATAGGATTTACAGAGAAAACTATCAGAAAATGCCGTTTTGTTAATGGGAAGAGCAACAGTAGAGGTTACACGAAGGGAACAAGTTAAAGGTTGGGGATCTGAGGGTGTTCGTTTTCTGACTAGAATGCTGGGGGTTTAATGACTGGGAAGTCGACACTAGACACTGAGCGTCAGGGTTCTGTGAGAGACGCCAGCAGACCAGAACATCTGGATTCAGTCTCGGAGGCTCCAGAGGCCTTTGCATCACCCAGCGCCGCGGATGGACCTCCTCGGCCCTCTGGGGCCCTGCTCCGTCTGTGTGCTCTGTCAGAGGTAATGAACTTGGACAGGCCCCCAGAGACTTCTTTTCTCTCCTCACCAATTTTTAATAAAACTCTTTGAACAGCGGAGCTGGGCATCTCTGAAGCCTGAAATTAAAGTGATAAGATGGAAGATTACTCACTTGTCAGTCTGCACCAAACTGCATCACCCATACAAATTCCAGGGGAGGTTTTCTAAATCTGCCAACAATGTGAGGCTCTCCATCTGGAGTCCTTTCCTTCTTATTTTCATAGGGAGAAAATAGAGCACCAAGGAAGAGAAAAGAGACACTTCATTCTCTGCCACGAACAGCATGTGAATCAAGCCCTGAATCGGGTTTTCTCAGAGAGGAATTTTTGGAGATTGGCTTTTGAATTAGAAAGTGTCCTCAATTCAGACTTTCTGAGACAAAATGTAATCGCAGCTGTTCGTTCGGTCACCACCACTCATTCATCTGGCCGCTGCGGGCTGCTGGGTTCCCACGTGTGTTCCCGCCCGCTGGCCTCCACGCCAGCCCTCTGCCGGGCCCCGCTGACTGAACACCACACCTGGCCTCCTGGAGCTCTCAATGTCGCACCAGTTGGTGCCTCGCCTGGTGTCAATGCCTTAATGTGAAAAATAATGTTGTTGGCGGCAAGGCCAACAACAGCAAACACCTAAGTCCCATAATGCAATGACAGGTAGTGTTAAGTACCAGGAGAAAAAAATCAAACACGTCATGAGGCAGAGGATTATAGAGGACCAGGGGTATTTTAGATGGGGTGTTCAGGAAAGCCCTCTGAGCCCCAGGTTGTAAATTCAGTATCTGTGTAGACTGGCCTCCTTCTCAAGAAAAAAGTCTTGGCATTAATTCTGCAAGCAACATCACACAGTTTTCTATAAAAGAGACTTTATTTAGCCCTGTCTGAAACTGAAGAATTAGTAGCTCTCTGTCTTTTCCTCCCCTTCTCCTTCTTCCCCAGTCTCTCCCTTCCCTCCGCCCTCTCTCTCCCCACCTGCCTTCTTCTCCTATTTCTCTCTACTCTCTTTTTCTCATCTTGACCACCTACTCATAGTCAGGAAGAAAATATAATGTTTCTATTCCTTTATCAATTGGAGGGTATTCCTAGAGTTGTAAGCTCTCCCAACACCAATAGGAAAGGTTACTGCAGCTAACCACTGCTATCCTACAGCTTCCTGCTGGGTCCTCAATAATGTAAATCTTACAGTGGCTTCCTGGGGGCTCTGGCCCAGACTCCTATGACACATATGTGAAAACCATGAGCCTCCTGCTGGAAACGCCTAGAGAAAAAACATGAGCTGCCAATCTGGGTTCTGCACTGTCACATTATTTTTCACATTAAGGCTTTGACACCGGATGGGGCACCAATGGTGTAACACAACCATTTGCCTTAGAATAGAGTTGCTGTCTTTGTGTGTGTGTGTGTGTGTGTGTGAGAGAGAGAGAAAATGTGTTCAGGACTGTGAGGGTCAGTGTGCTGGCAGGAAATACAGTTCCACTCAAACAGTTTAAGTGAAGAGAATGCAACGAACGGGCTACTGTGAGAGGTGTGGCTGAGAGCAGGGAGCAAACAGCGTGGAGAGGCATCGTCCAGAGATTAGCAGGGGCAAAAAGCCATTATCACTCTCAGGGCTGAAAGGCAAGGGGAAGATGATTTGTTTTCAGAGCCCACTGAGACCTGGAGTCCTGGAGGCAATGGCCAGACAGGATGCTGCCTGTTGGAGATAAGGAGAAGCACAGGGGCAGAGCGGAGAGATCCCCCAGTACGTAGTCTCGAGTCTCGAACCCAGCCGGAAGTCAGCTAGCTGTCCCGGAGCACGGGTGGCTTGCCCCTGGGTGCAGAACAGGGCAGAGGAAGGCAGAGAAAGGAACCTGAGGAGGGCAAATGCAGGATCTCAGGCACAGTGACCGTACCTAACACTCCCATGCTTTGTCTGTATGTGAGTCCACAGTGGCTACTATAATAATCCATTCTTCTTTACTTCCTTCAGTTGTAACAGCCAAATATTGCGCAATGTCACACTTAGTAAACAGCCTCCCTGATCAAAGTGCTACGGTGACCTAATTCAATCCCAGCTTTTAATCGAACCTATTTTCAGCAATTGGTCCGTAGAGACTTGATCTGACCATATGTGTCCTAGCCCTGGTCTCTTCCTTCCCCGAGTCCCCTTTTTTGTACTTTAAGATAAAAGATCATTTCAAAAGAATTTAATTATTTCCTTTCTAAGTAAACTGAGAAGAATTTCCTCTTCTATTCAATTTTTAGGGCTGTCTATAATTTTCTTATTCCTTCCTAATAAATCATAAAGAAATTTAGGACTTGAAAGTCATCTTAAGGTATTTTCCTGTAGTAGAAGCCATAAAGATGAAAGCACACCTATCTGGGGGGCCCTGGTCGCAGGCTGGTTCTTGCTGAAGCCTTGTCAGTGATTGCGTTTTCTGGCTCTGGCTACAATTATTCCATGGGTTACATTACAGGCCGCAGCAGTTTCATTACTAGCTGAAATAGTTTCCTTGCCCTTGGCTGAGAGGAATTTTTTTCCCATAAAAAAAGACAACCCTCGAGCACTTCGCAAAAGGCACACATTCACACAAACCTGCCCAATAAATCTGTGTTTAAAAAATGTAATGGATCAGCTAATATTTCCTGTGAAAAATGGTTGTTACCTACACATTCGCCCACTTTGAAGAAACAGATCTCTCCGGTACTTCCTGGACAAAACTTCGTCCTTTGTTGCGTTCCATGTGTGAACGGAGAGAAACCGCCTTTACACTGATATAATCCACAGGCTTTACCAACCCAAAGCCCTGCAAAGGGCATGTCAGCTCATCTTAAGCTGCACAGCATTACTAATTAGCCCTGGGATTTAGGCTTCTGCTCATTGGATGGTCCTTCCTACGTATCTCCAACTAACCCTCTTTGGAGCCTGAGACTAGGGAAAGTATGTGTGAAAAAAACCTCATGAATATTAAGCGATGTTTTGTCAAGACCCCTGAGGCCTTACTATGGCATGGGAATCATGTCACCTCTATTGGTAAGTCTGGAAAGTTTGGGTGGTCGACCTTGAAGAGAGGATTTCTACCCACGAAAATACACCTTCAGCCCATTCCATATTAAATAGAATTGATTTCCGTTCCTTTCACCCCTACCCCCACCCAAAGTTACCAGGTAAGAATCCAGGGTAGATATTTTCATTTACGTGCTGATGAGCTATGATGTCAGAATCTGTAAAAAAAAAAGCCATCAGCATGGTAACCAAAAGCAGAGGGGGTAGAATCTACCCAAAGCTCAGCTGCTGAAACCGTTGTTCCCCGTAACTGTCCGTTTCCAGGCCTGACGTCTGACACAGGACATCAGACTCCTCTTCCCCTGCCTGGCTTTCTTGGTGCAAGCCTAGAATGTGGAAGGCGGTATCAATGCCAGGGTCCCAGTCCTCTATAACTCGGGGGTAGCTCATCACCTAGGCTGGTGGCGGGAGCTAGTTACTTTCTTGGAAATAGTCAGAGAGGAAGATCCTGCTGGTCCCTGACCCAGAGATAAAAGAAAAGAGCATTCCTACCTGGCATATTCTGGGATGTGGATCGACTCAGGTCCCTCGTGATGCAGACATTTTCGAACTTCAAGAGGCTGACGCTGTGAAAGCCTCCTGAGTTGCTAAGATAATGTGCAGACACCCAGCGGGTATCTGGAGATCGGCATCGTCATCTCTTGGAAGATAAAGCTGTAGTTATTGTTAGAGCCCTGTTTAGAAATTGTTGACATTTAACCTGGAAATCAGATCGCATTCTTTCCCTGCTGACATCTCTTGCATGCTTTCCTACTGAAGTTAGAATAAAAGTCTCGACTTCTCCGTGGTTTATCCTGCCCCCTCCTTGCTGGCCGATCTCATTTCTTTCCTCTCTCCCCCTGTTTTACTACATTCAAGCCGTGTGCCGGATTGTTTCTTTGCCTCTAACATCTGAGACTGGTTCTTCTATCGGCACTTTTGCACTTCGCAGCTTCTCTTAACTCAGAGTGTCCTCTTCTCAGAGAGGTCTTTCTCCTTAGGCCACACTTGTTAAAATAGTGCCCCTCGCACAGGTCCCCTTACTCACCATGCACCCCATTCCTTTCCTTCATGGTTCTGATGACAAGCAGTTTGGCTCTGTTTTATTTTGGTCTGTTTGCTCCCCTACAAGCTCCAAAGGGTGGGAACTTAGTCTTGGACATTATAGTATCTCCTTCAGCAAGAACAGAGACAGACATGTTGCAGAACTCAAAATATAATTGTCGAATGAAGTGTATCTTATGCGTTAATATTAACGTCCAATGTAATTCATTTGTGAATCTGAGCATGTTAGGGTCATGGTCCACATATTGTTAGGACCTAAGACTGCTGAGATGCAATGCATCAAAGCAGTGTTTTGCTGCTCTGCTGTCAGAGAGCTCTTCCTTTGGGGGGTGGGGTGGGAGGGGTAGACGGAAGTTAAGTTTTGGTTTCTGTGTATGAATTAGTGAAGTTAACCGTGGCCCCTGAAATAAGAACTGAAGGGAATTCTCTAGCCTCTGCTATTTTTTTCTCATTTGGATGGCAAATATGGGAAGTAACACAAATTCTAATAAAGAACTTTTAAGCTATGTTTTATTTAAAATGAAGTAATGCTTTTAAAACTTTCTCTTAGTTTAACTTTCTCTTTTCTGTCCATTGGATATCATTTTCCCCCCTTTGTAATAGATCGTACAGCTATTTAAGTTGGTACCAGATGAGATCTTGTATATTATTTTTATGCTTTTTTCTACATTTCCTGACACTTTTTGTAGTAGCTAGAGGATGCACGTTGACAAAAGAGAATTAGGATTGTTGTATTCAAAAGCCATAAGGGAAAGAAACAGTTAATTGTAGATTTATTTGTTTCTGCCCCTCAAACACCTAAATTGGTTTTTGTATCTGGAAACATTTATTAAGAGAGTTTCATCTGAATCAAAACCAAAGGTTCTAAGGGGCACCGAGCAGTTCACTTATGAGTTTATGCAACAACAAAGCTTGAAAATCAAAACACGGTGGAGGTCTGAGGGCCATGGAGACAGCAGAAGATCTTGCTCATCCACCCCTTCCAGGAGGGCACAGAGAGGTTATGCGGATGTGGCCTTGAAGGGCCAGACTTGGGGCTCCAGGGGGAGAGGAGAGAGTACAGAGGTGGTAGAGGACAGCCAGTGGCTTGAGAACCCAGAAGAAACCAAGCTGAAGCTGTAGGTGGCCTTCTCTCTTTATTTATTACCCAGGCAAAAACCCCATGAAGAGAGTCTCTCCTATGTCAGAGGAGGTCTCACCTGTGTCAGAAAAAGTCTTACCTGTGTCAGGAAGGGGACTTTCCTCTGACAGTTGCCTGGAGCGTGGCCCAAAGCAGAAGGACCCCGTCAGCCGTCTGAGACTTTGCAGAGCCCCCATCAAACTGTCCTATTTGAAAGCCACCCTGAGTACATATAGCGTGGGGTTCTTGGTCCCATCAGAGAGGCTAGTGATAGTTGGACCAGATACATATCTGGTTGGAGAGCAGGGAAATTCTTTTCATGCACACAACCATTATTTCACTGGGAGGGAGATAATAACAGAGTTTTGTCCGTGCCTTTTGTCACAGAGAAGTCCAACCAATATCTAACTTAGAGATCTCCTACAATGTGTTTCTTGGGGGACTCTGACCTTGATAAAGTAACAACTGAAAAGCAGTTTTTATAATTCAGGGTTCTAAAAGGTAAATCAGCACACACTGAGGGCCACCTACTGCTGTTACGGAAAAATGAAACGACCAGACACTGAGGGCTTAGGAGCACGATCTTTATTTACGTGCACGGGCCCAGAGGAGACAAACTTCAAATTCTGAGCCCAGAACAATAGCCCCGCATTCCTTTTATGCTGGGCTAAGTGGGGGAGGATATTGGGAGGTGTAGTATAGATTTGGCGTGAAAAGGGCTTACAGAGGTAAGAGAGAAGCATTTACATCATAAGTCAGAGCAATTAGCATTTCATCTTTGGTATCATCCTTGATTTCCTCTACACTGACACTGTCAACGCTGCAAAACAGGGAGGATTGGGGTCAGTTCACATCCATGACTTCCCACATTTGACCCTTAAGGAAATAAATACTTTATTCTGTTCAAAGGCATCCTTACCGTCTGCAGCCTGCTGCAGACTTACAACCCACCTACCAAATTCTGGAAGCCAGTGGCACGCTGAGAAGCTAGCAACAGGCAGCATGATGAAGACAGCTAAAAATTTAACTTTGTTTTACGATACGTCCCTCCCCTCTCCAAAAGGAACCTGCCAGTCCTGCCAGCTCTGTTAGTGGGAAGCTGCTACAATGTGTGGTTTTTCTTTTCTTTTTTTTTTCTTTCCCAAGGAAAAAGAGGAAGATACTTTCAGTATTTCACCCCAGCTCTCCAGCATTATTAGGGGCATTCATTGTCTAAAGGGCCACAGTCCTTTGGCTCTTGGGGAACACTCCGCGACACTGGATGGCCAGTCCTTGGGGTGGTGGGCTCTCCAGCAGGCTGGGAAGGATATCAACTGGCCCCAGGAGCCATTCCCTGCAGTCCCTGCTCACTTCTTGGATCTGTTGTAAAAAGCCAACATGGGCACCTGTTGTCCTCTCTGCAGGGGCAGCAGCTGCTGCGACAGAGCCAACAAGGCAGGCTGTGGGAGCGGGTGGCACGCACTTGTCAATCCATCTGATATCCTCTTTTCTACTGCCTTTCCCATCCTCCTGAGAATGGTTTTCCTTTTATTATTTTTTTTCCTGTTTCATTTCAGTGACCCACGGGGTTTAGGTGGTTCATTTCATCCTGCATCCTCGATCTAATGCTTATTGTCCACAAACACAGCTATTTGGAAGGGGGACTGGATCCTGGCTTTCTGATCATGTTGACTTGACTTGTGATTATAGTAACCAGAGAATCTGCAGGGACTAGCGCTCAATCTAGCTTCTGTCCTGCCTTCCAAGAAAGGGTTAACCTCAGGGGCGCCGCTCCCTCCAGGCTTACAGGCTGATAGGCTGCAGGGCTGACCATATTAGGAGTGTGTGAAGTGAAGATTTAGCTCCAGGGTACACAGCAGGAGCTCTCCTGTCAGTCTGAAAAGCAGGCGCTATATTTAGTAACAGGCACTTGGGAATCCCAGCTTCATGTGGGAGTGGGTTGCTGGAATACAGATGTGAAGCGGGCCTCTACTCCAATCCCCTCAGCGGCTTGAAGCTGAAGCCCTAGGAGAGAGCTGGGCTCTTCCTCCCTCCACCTCTTCCAGATTGTCTGCCTGAAAACCTTTGCTAGTCAGGGAAGAATAATTCAGTCCCCGTTCATTTCTGCTGCTTTTATAATACGGAGGAAAGGGGAAAGGGATTGTAATTGTTGAATGAAGCCTCACTCAAAATGTAAACGGTGATTTTTCTCCCTCCAGCCCCTCCTCTTCTCCCACATCAGATTAACTAACCACTAATACAGTGAGTGGAGTAGTTTATTGTCTCATGACTTCTCTGCTTAGGAGCTAAATAAAAGGCATCATCTGCTGTTGGTTCTGCAGGAAATGTATCTTCGGTACTCAAAAGATTGTATTTCACATTACAAAAGCCCTTGGGTCTAAAAATATGTCTTTCTTTATAAAATATAATTGTATAAGTAGACCATAATCATTATGTATGAACTGATTTCTTAGAAGTCCAGACAAACTTACCCAAAATAGTAAAAGTCTATGAGAGTAAAAATTAATGAAAAATAAATAGTCTCGTAGATAAAGTTTTTAGTTCATTTGATGATATGGAAGTAAGTCTTGGCCATACTATGGCCATACCATCCTGAACACGCCCAATCTCATCTGATGTGGAAATAAGTGCCTTGATTAATTGACTTATGGTAGCTCTGTTTTAAGGGTGATTTGTTTATCCAGGTATGAGCAGCTCTCCTCTCTCTTCATCTCTCTCTTTCTCTCTCTCTCTCTCTCTCACTCTTGCTCCCTTCTCTCTTCTCTGCTAAATTTGTTGTTTCAATTGACCAAGACTTAGGTTAAACAGAGTGGTTGTTTCTCAATGTGTGGTTTGGGAAACATTTAGAATATGGAATTCTCCTTATTTCCACATATTTGCATCTGTTACAAACCCACTAATTTCCTCAGATTATTTTGTAGTTGGGTGGAGAACTGCATAGGGCTGAAGTTTCTGGTTGGGAAATTCTTTTGAATAAAAAGCCAAAGCCACAGCATGTTTAACGACCATCCACTAGAGCTGGAATGAAATGACTGGGCCATTTAGATAGCTTTGGTTGGAACTAACAAATTGTAGTATAATCTAGTATGTGTGATTTGGTTAGAACTGTCAACAATCTGGTAAATCAAAGACCTTTTGGATACTGCAGACGAATATCTGGGGATCCTTGAAGGAAAAGAATCTAACTGGGTCAGCACACTCCTTTGTGTGCGCTCATAAGATTGATCAGCACCGTTTGGCAGAAGTGTGCACAGCCAATAGAAAATGTACGTTTTGGCCAGATTTGGAAAAGGGGGTTGATCATGACACTTCAGTGCAGAGACAGAGGTTCCCGGAAAAGCTGGGGTGGGGCAGATATTGGGGATATTGGCACGCATGGGCACGGGCAATGGAGGAGGAAAGGAAGGCTGAGGCTCAGGCACTGACAGCTAGAGGCAAAAGCCCAGGAAGAGGCTGGAGTCAGGAGGGGACCCCCCCAGAGATGAAGGTGCCTGCAGAGGCGCACAGGTGGAACGTGTAATGGGGAACCTCAAGGAGGCAGTGGGTAGAGCTCAGTTAACCAGGTACCAGGGGCCTGCCCCTAGAAGACCAAACACCTTGGGGTAGGGTGGTTGTTTGGAAGGCGTGGGGCATAGAGGAAGGGGGATATAAGGCAGAGATGCATTTAATAAGAAAATAAAATACTTAAGATTTCAAGACAAGAGTTTAGGCATAGGCAACTGAAGAAAAATAGAGCTTTCAGGTAATTACAGTTCATAATAATGATTATGATAACTAATATTTATTACCCACATGTGCCAAGCACTGAAAACATTGAGCTAACCACATGGCATGCACTGTCTCATCTAATTTTTATAGTAACGCTATGAAGGTGATTCTCTTATTTTTCTCATTAAACGTAAGAGGAAACTGATGCACAAAGAGGTACTCAATTAATAAGTGATGAAACTGAGATTCAAATTCAGGTTTCTCTGACCAGAATCCAAAACTTAGCTACTTCATGATACTGGTCTCCCAAATGCTACAGATCTTGAAACAAATGTAGGGCTTGATCTTAGGAAAGAGGGTGAAGCTCTGTTCCTAGAACTGTTATTTTTCCCCCCTACAAGCTGGATCTGATGTTGTTATTTATTAAACAAAGTGCTTATCGCAAGCAAGGCATTTAGCTACGTGGCGGGCCTACAGAGATAAACTTGACACAGTCCCTCAAGGAATATTGTGATAGACAAATACATAAATCACAGCACGATGTGCTAAGGCTTATAGAGTCAGATTATTAAGTGCTGATGGGGAAGCTAAGAATGAAGGGAACTAGAGAAAGCTTAAAGAGGTGATATTTGAGGAGCCTGGAGGGAGCAACAGAGGTTTTCAGGTAGACAAGGCAATGAAGGGTGTTGTAGGTGGAGAAGTGCTTGGAAGTGTGAGTCACCAGGGGTCTACAGCAGCCTGGATTAGGCGGAATGGTAGGAAATGGACCATATTATAGGCCATATACAAAAGGCCTAACTCGCCTGAGTAAGGAGGTTAGGGACCATTGGGTTTGGAACTAGAGCTCCTAAATTTCCTTGTACTATGATCAGGGCTGACCTCAGGGGTGATCCTGCAGGCCACTGCTAGAAATGAGAGCTTGGGATAAAGGAAAGATCCTGAGATAAGCAACCAGCATACCCTACTAAGATCCGAGTAAACTGGGTCCAAGCCAAAGAATTTGTCCTGCAAGGACATAACTGTCTTTTGAAATAGATAAGCCATTCATCCTCCTTTGCCCTGTGACACCCTTAGCCCATTAGTCTAAGTTTCTAATGAGAACTGTCTCAGGACTAGTGAAGATTTCCAATTTCCTTTTACTCCGCAAGAAGCTGATTAAATCAAGCACTATTGACATCAGACTCTTAAAATAGAAACTCATTTAAAGGGATCAGCAGTCAGAGTAACACATATAGTGTCACCTTTCTGTCACCCTCCCTTGGCTTTAGAGATAGGATATTTTTCATGGATGAAGCTCTGTAGACTGGAAAGTTTCCCTGGTGAACCCAACTCTACATGGTCTTGTAGTTGTTTGTGGAAGAAAATCATAGAGCCAGACTGACTCTTTTAACTTTAATTTTAAATTGACTGCTTTAACTTTAAATTCTGGATAAAAACCTCAAATGGGCACTTGACAATGGCAAGGAATCCCACTGTGCTGCCATAGGCAGTGCACTTACCCATATTTAAGATTATTTCACATGTGCAATCCTATAATACATCATTTGTATGTAGAATTGTACACCTGAAATCTATATACTTTTATTTACCAATGTCATTCCAAAAAGTTCAATACAAGTTTTTTAAAAAAGATTATTTCGTACCTTTTCTTCTCACCTCCAACTCCCTACACCTGCCCTCTTCCCAACAAATGACCTTATTATTTTTAAGTAAATAGAAGTCCTCAGAATGGAACATCTAATCTTCCCGCCAATCTTCCCTATGAATCTGTGTCCCCTGTGTCCATCAGGGGTCAGTCCCTACCCCTGTGCTCTGTGTTATACATTCTTCGTACCTCCTTAAGGACTTCACCTCTTCCGTGATCCCCTCTCTCTTCTACATGGTCGATTTCTTCTCTACCGGGCCAGTCCATTAATGTACAAATATGCTCCAGTGTCTCCTGCTGTTAAGAAATATCTTATACTTCTCAATCCCACATTCCCCTCCAAATAGTGCATCACTTCCAAGTCATGTTTTACACTAAGACTTCTGGAACAAGTTATCCAAATCGGGGATCTCCACTTTCTCAAGTCCTATTTCCTCTCCAGGTTGTCACGATTGATCTTCTTTTCCCATCACTCCACTAAAGCTGCTCTTTGGTCTATTCTGCACCAGTACTGGTGAAGTACTGGTGAAGCTAAAAGGGTTTGGAGGAAAACACACAGCCATGTTGACTGACTTCCCTTTAAACTTGTGATCACTAACAATAGTGGGTCCGCAATGCTGCCCCGAAGTTATATTACATTCCACTAGTGTGTCTACACTCCCAGTCTCAAATATTTTATCATTTTTCTTCTGTCCTCAGGCCTCCAACACCTTCTCATTCTCATTCTAATAAATGACCCTGCTTCCTACTTTACTTTCCAGTTTTACAGCAAGCTGTCCATTCGAAGACAACTTCCATAAATGCACACAGCTGAGTCGACCCATTACTCGGACCTGCATCCAGCCTCCATCCTGTTAGCTCTGGGGTCCATAACACTAAGTTCAGCCCCTCCATTTATGCTGTAGACCCCACCTTCTCTCACCTTCTCATTGCCTCAGCAACCCTGCCCTGTCCTCTTGCAATGCCAGTTTCCCTCTGTACTAGATTATCCCCAGCAGCCTACAAACATGCATCTTTTTTTTTTTCTGTGACAAACAACCACACAGCAACAACTAAAACTCCTCCTGGCCTCACTTCTCCAGTGCCTACTTCATTTCTCTTCTTCCTTTTATAGCAAACTTCCCTGAAAGGGCGGGCTGCGCTCCGCACCTCCTGCCACTCGTCCCGTTCTCTCTTGGATCCCTTCCAGTTAGACTTTTCCTCCAGGCTCCTAGAAAACTCTGCTTAATGAGAGCAACCAGCGTCTCTATGTCTCCAAGTCGAAAGGTCAATGCTCTTGTTTGCCCTCTTAGTTGTTCATTGGAACCCTTCCTTCGCCCGGCAGGCAGGACTTCGCACTTGCCCAGTTTCCCGCCTGTGTCTCTGGGAGTTGCCGCTAGGCTGCTTCCGTGGCGACCGTGCACTGCCTCGGCCTCCGACGCTGGAGAGGATCAGGGGTCAGCTGTGAAACTTGTCCTTTTTCTTACCGCTCTTGCTCTTTTGGTGGGCTCATCCAACCTCATGGTCTTAAATTCCAAACATGTGGTCTGATTACTTCCAATTTCAGGTTTTACCCTGGTCTCCTTCCTTGAATTCCTGATGCGTTTGTATACGAATGCCTGTCCTACTTTCCCATGAGGATCCTTCAGACTTAAGACACCCAGAACAGAACTCTTCATTCTCAGCTCCCCCAAACCTGCTTCTCCTACAGTCTTTCTCACCTCAGTTCATGACAACATCATTCTCCAAGTTTTTCAGACCTTAAACTGTGAAGTCATCCTTAACTTCCTTTTATCTCTCATATCTCCCATGCAGTTTATCAGCAAATCCTCTTGGTTTTCCTTTCATATTACCATAATCCAATCATTTTTACCACCACTGTTAATAATCTGGTCAAGCTATCATCATTTATTGCTTGGATTATGCAACAGCTTCCTAACTGGTCTCTACTTCTTTGTTTGTTTGTTTATTTTTTCTCTCCACATCTGTTCTTGCTTTCTGGTATACAGTCAACTGTTAACACAGCAGGAGAGTGATCTGCATAAAACCCAAGGCAGGTCATGTAAATCCTCTGCTCAAAACCTTCCAATATCTTTCCGGCTCCTTCAGAGTAAAAGTCAAAGTTCACTCTACAACTACCAGACCCTACCTGTCTGACCCCATTCTTTTCTGCCCTTTCCTTTTGAACACCCTGTCCTCCTTTGCTATTTCTTCACTTACATGCCAGGTACATTCTTGCCTTGGGGCCTTTTAAATGATCTTTTCCTCTACCTGGAAAACTTTTCCTCAGGTAGCCGCATGGGCCAACCCTGACTTAAAGGTCTTACTGAATGAAATGTTTCCTTTCTGTTTAGGTCTACACTGACTAGCCTGCCTAAAATTGCCTCTCCACTGCCCCCCATCCCCCAGCCCTTTTTTTCTTCTGTATTAGCCTTATTTTTACTCACTTCAGCATTTACTACTATTTTACATAGTATATACTTTATTTATTTATTTTACGATCTCTGTCTCTCCCTTTAGAAGGTAAGCTCCAAAGGTCAGGGATTTTTAAATATTGCATTCTTTACCACATCTCCAGTGCCAAAACCGTGCCTGGTTCTAGACAGGTATTAGCTCAACAGTTATCAGGTTTAGTAAGATAGGAACACGGATGATCTAAAAGCTTTCGGTTGCATGGGTGCAGACACTGAATAGGTAGAGCTGGATTTAATTCGGGTTTGGTGGAACCCAGAAACCACTTCATTTCCCCACCTTCCCACTGAATTATCTGTAAGACTTTGGAAAAATCAACATCTTTGTGTCTCAATTTTTCTAACTACAAATATGAAATCAAAAGCTTCCTACCCTCTATTATCAAGACTAAAAGTTAATACACAGGAAATAGAACAACGCCTAGGACAATAGACAGGACTCAGTAAACGCTGTCAGTCATTACTCGCGTCGTACTAATGATTATCCTCGAAGCCATCTCCATTTGCTCCCATGGTACCGCACATTTCTGGTTTCCTCCTACTTTGCTGGCTACTCCTTTGCTCTGTCTTTCACCGGCTCTTCTCCATTCACCTGGCTGCTGAAGGTTAGAGCGGCCCCCAGAGCTCCGTGCTGGGCCTTCCATCCTCGGCTGCACTTCCTCCCCAAATGATTTCATCCAGTCACCCAGCCTGTAATACCACTTGTGTTGGCTACTCTCTTTTCTTTATTATTATTATTATTATTATTATTTTAGTTTTCTTATTTTTTATTGTTGTTCAGGTAGTTGCCTCTGTTTTTCCGCCACCGCTTTGCCCCGCCCCACCCACCTCTCATCTCCCACCCTCAATCCTATCCCCCTTTGGCTTTGTCCATGGGTCCTTTATGCATATTCCTTGACCACCTTCCCTCTTCTTTCCCTCATTATCCCCTCCCCTCTGGTTACTGTCCACTTGTTCTTTATTTCAGTGTCTCTGGTTGCTTGCTTGACTGTTTAGATTCCACTTATAGGTGAAAACATATGGTATTTGTCTTTCACCACCTGGCTTATTTCACTGAGCACAATGCTCTCCAGTTCCATCCACGCTGTCACGAAGAGCAGGAGCTCCTTCTTTCTTTCTGCTGCGTAGTCTTCCACTGTGTAAATGTACCACAGTTTTTTGATCCACTCACTTACTGATGGGCACTTAGCTTGCTTCTATCAGTGTTGGTTACTTTCAAATTTATATCTTCCCCGTTCATGCTGATGACTTTCAAATTTGTATCTCTAGCCCAGGCCTCTTTCCTCTCACTTTAAACTAACATTTCCCACTGCTTACTTTGTCCTACCACTTAGGTATCTCACAAGAATGTATTTAAATTAGCACATCTGTGGTGTGTTTAAAAAAAATTTTTTTATTGTTGTTCAGTTACATCTGTCCCCATTTTCCCCTCCATTGCTCTCTCCTGCCCTGCCCAACCCTCTCTCCCACATTCAATTCTTCCCACACCCTCCATTGTCCCTGTCCATAAGTCCTTAATACGTGTTCCTTGATGACCCTTCCCTTTCTTTCCCCTGTTACCCCCCTTCCCTGCACTGGTTACTGTCAGTTGGTCTCTTGTTTAAAAAGTGCATAAGTGCTTTGATAGTCATCCTTTCCCTCCCACTGAGCATGGGCTGGACTTAGTGCCCACTCCTCTAATAAATAGGATATGCTGGAAGCGATGGTGTGTGGCTTCTGAGATGGCATGGAAAAGGCATTGTGGCTTCCTCTCTCCTTTAGAGTCTTTACTCTGGGAAAACAGCTGCACGTCCTGAAGGCACTGAAGAAACCCTTATGGAAAAGTCCATGTGGGAGAAGCTGAGGCCTCTTGCTTACGGCCAGTGTGGAACGGAGCCACGAGAGTGCAAGCGGATTCTCCCACCCCAGTCAAGACTTCAGATGATCGCAGTCCCAGCTGACATGTCGGCAGCAACCTCATGACAGCTGCCAAGCTGGGGCCACCCAGCTAAGTTGCTTTAGAATACCTGCCTTACAGAGACTGCGATAGAAACCATGCTGGCTGTTTTAAGTTGCTAACCTTTATGGTAATTTATGTGTCATAATTTCCAACTATGATTGTGGATTAGTCTCTTGTTTCTTTTAGTTTTGTTGATTTTTTTTTACTTTATGTATCTTGAAGTCTTCTGTTTATCTCTTTCCTCGTAATAGTTTCAAAAGCATGCGTGGGTATACCTGCGTTAGGACTTCTGCACTTGTCAGCCCTAGACCAGGAGGTTCAATTTCTGGCTCTTCATGTGGCTGGTTTTTTCTTCTCTATCAGGATCAGTTCCACTGTCTCCTCCTCAGAGATGTGTTCCCCAGCTGTTGCATCTAAAGTAGACACTCTTCCCTGCACAATCATTCAGAGTAGCCCATTACTTTGCCCCTGTTCTTCATGGAAAAGATCACACTCCGTAACTGTATTGTTAACTCAGTTACTTGCTTGTCTTATTGTCTGGTTCCCTCACTAAAAAGTGAGCTTCATAAGATTAGGGGACCTGTTTATCTTACTTACTGGTACCTTCCCATTTCCAGACTCTGGTAAAGTCCTGCCACAGAAAAAAAGCTTCCTATACCTTTGCTGATGAGAGAAGGACACAGAAAAATTATGGGTGAGCTGGAATTCTCTCCTCTTGGTCCAAATCCTGGAGGCAGGTGTGGCTCTACCCGGGTGACTCAGCATTGGAGTATTTGCTCTCTGAAAACATTTTAAATATATAGTATTTAAAATAATTCTGTGAAAATATTCCAAGTGTAGTGTGTTTCCTGAAATGGATAACACTTCTTCACTAAACTATAGAACAAGGCCCAGCAGGGGCATTGCCATACCGTAATTTCAACTCAGAAGGATAGAAAGAGGAATGAGTTCCCGACTTAGAGGAAAGTCCACTAATTTTGTGTAACCAGTTTTTGTTGAGCAACCTCTGAAATTCTTGCCTAGTAAACCAGATGTCAAACATGTGACTTGTTTCCTGCTCCCTCGTGCAGGTAGGGAATGTTGGCACACTTACAGGTTGCCAAAATGCACTTATTTGATTTTCCAGTGGCATCAAAATGTCAAGCTTGACCCAAGGTCCCAGGATTTACTCAACAGGAAAAACAGGGACTGACCTTCGGTAAATTCTTTCACTCACACATGGATTAATGATGTCTAGGGAAAGGAGTCACATTTTTTTTTTTAAAGTATTAACCAACTGTCCTTCACTAAAATATACTGATCTGATGATAAAGAAATAGAAATGGATCAGGATTCCAAATACACTGTGCATGAGTCTTTTGACAACCACGAAAATAAAAAATCAACTTATGTGTAAGTAAAAAGAGTGAAAAAAATTTAACATTAACAAAAATTGAAAAATAGACGTCTACCAGCTCAGTGTCTTTTGGGGATAATTCTTTGCAGTCTTCGGTTTAACAAAATGTTAAACCAAAAGGAGTTCCTCTCCTTAGAGGTAAAAGAAGAACTTCCCAGCTTCCTGTCTGTATCATACAAAAGGATGTCCCAGATCCTCTGATCTCCCCCAGGACAGGACCCGCCCGACTCTCCAGGGAAAGGCCTTTTGTCTTAGGTTCCAAGCCTTCCCTTTGCAGTTTCCCTCTGACTTCACCTTGAGACCACTCCTTCCTCTCTCTCAGGCCTTCTGTGTGCCCTTCCTTCCTCTCCCTTCCCAGACCCCCCTGCCCAGTCAGACCTGCCCTAAACACACGCATCCTGAAGTCTCATTGGCTGATTACACTGCCTGTGGTGTTTAGATAATGTGTGTTTTATCAGAGGGTAAGTCAAATTTGTGGGTAAAGTCACTGAAATGAAATTCAACTTGTGAAATGTCGTTCACCGGCCTTCCCATGGGCAAGTGCTTCCCTGGGTGGGGCAGTCTCCCGGAGAGTGGCAGGCGGGAAGCACACTGGCTTTGGAGCCAGCAGGCTGGGGTGCTGCTCTCCCTTCTGCCAGCCCTGCAGCCCCGTGGGGGTGGCTGAGCTTCACGGGGCCCCAGCTTCTTCACCTGTGAAATGAAAAGTGAAGTGCCTGTTTCACCAGGATGCTGATAAGATTAGGTCAAATACTATAGGGAGACTTTCTAGAACAGATCTTGACACTCAGTATTCTGAAAATGACAGTCTCTCTTTCCCACTTTTCCTTATGCCTTTGGACTTGGATCCATGGCATTTCTTTTTCTTTTCTTTTTCTTTTTTTAATTTTAGGGAGAAGGGAAGGGAGGGAGAAACAGAGAGAGAGAGAAATATCAACTGTTTGTCTGCCATGCGTGCCCCAACTGAAGACCAAACTTGCAGCCCAGGCACATGCACCGACTGGGAATCAAGCCCCGACCTTTCAGTTTGCAGGATAATGCCCAACCAACTGAGCCACACTGGCTGGGGTGATCCATGACATGTCTTAAGACTCCTGCCAAATCTTCTGTGATTACTCAGAGCTCACTAGGGAGAAACTGAATTGAAACTAGGCTGACTTATGTGGTAGGTAAGGATCTGGGAAGACCACTGGAGTGGTGGGTACATATTTGGAGAGGCAAAGGTGATCCTATCAGCAACTATCAGCAGTTGAGAATAAAAGATAGAGAGGGGGAAGGTCCCATTTGGGTGTCTACAACACAGTAATGAGTAACTAGATAGAAAGCCAGGCATCTTATCAATAAACATTCATTGAGAATTTTATGTGTGCTGGGTACTGCACAAACAAAGAAGAATAAAGACATCCCCTTCAAGAGCCAGTCATTATAACACTGTGGGAAATACTGTAAGACAAACTATGGAAGATATAGAAAGTGTGGGGGTGCAACAAAATTTTCTTTACCCTCAAGGTGCTTCCAGGTGGTCTAATAATCAAATAGACATAAGGAAGATTAGCAAGAGCAAATAACCAAATTTAATTCACACATATGTATGGGAACTCCACATACATCAGTGAGTCAGGGACCCCACATGCTGGAGAGGTTCAGGGATAGAAGGGGAACAAGGGCACATAGGACCTCCTGAGCTAGGGATGAGGTAAGGTGCCTTGGGAGCTTCTAAAGGTCATTGCAGGATGATAAGAGGAGCAGATGTTTAGTAAGAGAAGTTTGCACTGCCGTATAGGTGGGTCACAAAAAGATTATTGCTGACTATCTCTAATTATGGGCAAGGCTCCTATTTCAACTTCTTCTAGGTAGTTAAAAAGAGGGGGAGAAGTTTCCCTTGAGCCCGGAGCTAAAATTGTCCTTAGCTCAAAACAAGATGCATACTAGACAAGTGCACCTTGGGGTGACCAGCTCTGAAACCCCACTGTTGTATCTTAGAATCGAATACTCCAGATAAGTAAATGATATTACAATAGGGTATTCCATTATTTATTGCTGTGTAACAAACCACCCCAAACTTAGTGGCATAAAACAACATTCATGTTATTATGCTCATTGATTCAGTGGGGCAGGAATTCAGAGAAGGCACAGCAGGGAAGTTACACCTCCACCGCATACTATCTGGGGCTTCAGCCGGGGTGGTGGGGTGGCTTAGAAAGCTGGGGCCGGAATCACCTGGAGGCTTCTTCATTATGCTTGGCACCTGGGCTGGGCTCAGCTGGGATCGTAGCACCACTATATGTAGCCTCTTCATGGGACATGAGCCTTTCACGACATGGGTTTCAAGCGGGGAACAAACAGAGAGTTAGCATTCCCGAAAGAACCAGGTAGAAGCTGCATGGTGTTTTACGACCAGCACAAAGGATTACGGGGGTGTGGCTCATTAGGAAAAGACAAGCTGTTCAGCGTGGCCAGCCTTCCATATTCTGCTGGTAAAGTGTTGGAACAAGGGCTTAAGGAATGCAGCCCGGCTAGCCCAAGAGTGACGTCACACGCCTTACTGAGGAGTTTGTACATTGCATTGTAGATAATAGAGTCCTTGGAAAATTTTGCATTTAAGAGTATTTAAAATTACTATAAAAGCCGTGTGAAGGAAGGTTATTTGAAGGAGGTGGGGCTGGATGAAGAAAAAGCATTTAAGATACTATTACAGCAGTTAAAGGAAGAGAGGAGGAAGACCTTAGCTAAAGCCTGGGGAGTGAGAACTAACGGGTAGAGACAGCTTCAAGAATTACTAGGAGGTAAAACTAATACAGTATAATGACTCCTGAAATGTGGTGTCAAGGAATGGGAGGAACTAAATGGTCCCCCAGGTTTCTTTTTCAGGTGCTAGGATGGCCAGTAATGTTAGTTGAAGAAAGTAAGAATATCAGAAATGGAAGTGTTTTGTGGAAAAGATGAGTTCAGTTTGAGATGCCTTGATGCACTTACTGGAAGATGTCCAATAGACAGATTTACGAATCCAGAGCTCCATAAAGACTTGGCCTGGAAAAATCAAATTGAGAGTGATCAACCTATTGGTCCTGGGTAATTCCATGAGATTCAGTTAAATTGTCTAAAAGAATAGAGGAGAGGAGGAATTAGATCCTCCAAGTTAGCAGCAAAGATGAGGTTGGTCTTAGAGACAGGTGAAAGCATAGTTTTCAAATATATGCTCAAGGGTGAGGGTAAATGAAAAGCCAAGGTGAACTGATACCAAGCTCAGAATTGCCTTAATCTCTTCTTTCCTGAGAGCTAGACCAGGGACAACGTGCAGCTGAGAAGCAACCGAAAAGCTTTGGGGGAGTCATCTTTTCTACTTACATTATTTCTTTGCATCTTGGATTAGTCCGTGCAATTTGGATCAAAAGTACCATAAACCCAACTCAAACCAGCTAAGGGGAAAAGAAAAAAGTATTAAGAGAATGTGGGTGTCTCTCATAAGTAAACATTTTGAATAACCAAATCACAGGAACCGCTGGCATGCAGCAGAGAGAACTGAAACGAGAGAGTCAAGCATGGCTGGGACTCTTTCTTGATTGCTCCCCCATGCTGACTTCATTTTCTCCCCGCCGACCATTTCCTCATTGACGGCACTCAAGTTTTGTAGCTTGTACTTCTCATTACTACAGAGGGCCGGTTCTAAAAATACCCCAGGGACAGCTTCTGATTGGGTCTCGTGCCCACCTACTAGAATCAACAGTGACTAAGAATCACATTTCTGGAAGGGACAATGTGGAAAGGAACACTTCCAGGAGTGAAGGGGGAGCTGGGTTGACAAACCAATTGATGCCCAGTCAACATAGTCAACTGCAAAGAGGATTTATAGTTCTCAGAAGGCCTGGGCTTTCCGCCGCTCTAGAGGCTTATTAATAGCATGACCAGATGCCCTACTTTGTCTGGACAGTTCCTTTTTCCACCTGTTGTCTTGATGCAATCGATTATTAATAGCACCCTTTTCACTTTCAAAAATGTCCTAATTTGGAAGATAGATTATGTGGTCATCTTATATATTGGTGAAGTTGCCAAAGTCCTGAAGGAAACAGGCTATCAAGGTTGGTTAAAATTATGAATTGTGACCTCCTTTGGGGCAGGTTATGCCTTGTGGAACACTTCGGTACCCGGCACATAACTGGCGCTCAGTAAATGTCAAATCATGACACATTTTCCCAGTTCTTTGTGATATTAGGTATAACAGAGCATATTAGACTAATAGCATCATACAGTTTCAGGACCAAAGCAAAATTTAAAGACCAGTCCAACCCTTTCCATTTAAGATGATAAACTACATGAGTACAGCACTCGTGTCTGTCTTGCTTAGTGAAGGCTGGACACGCAGGAGCTTGCAAGCAGTAGGCAATGAACATTTGATTCTATGCTTTGAACACTTGCTCTCCTTCAACGACGTTTCCATCGTACGTACATCTCATCGTGCATGAGCAGCGCTGATTTGGGGAGACTCCCCGAGCTCGGTAAAACAGCCCTCCCGTCCCGGAGCAGCTTCTGTATTAGAAGTCCTTTCTTGCAGTGAGCTGAAATCCGACTCCCTGAGTTTTCATCTGTGTCCCCAGGTTCAGGGCTCTTGAGGCCAACCCTCTCCACAGCGTAATCTCTCTTCCTTCTCCAGGCTGAACCACTGCAGTTCCCTTTTCACATCTGAAATGGTTTCTAGATACTTTGTCGCCCTGATTGCTCTCTTCTGGACACATTCAGTTTGTCCAAAGTCCCCTAAGGCAGAGTTCAAGAATGTGCTTTGACCGTGATTTTTTTTAAAGTGTTAATCTCACTTCCCTCCTTTAAGAAAATTATGTTTCTATTAATATCAAGCTAAGACTGTTCAGACTTTTTGGGCATATCGCACTGCTCACTCACATGTAGCGTCTCATGAATTATTTTTAGTTGGATGCAGCCTCAGTATCCGAAGCCTGAAAGAAAAAGAGAAACAGTTTTGTTTTTTTTTAATAAACACATGTTTCTGTTGAGTCTCCTCTATCATTTCTTATGCAATTAGCTTATTGAATTGTGTTACAGGCCTGCATATATCCCTGTTAGAAGCAACATGTCTTATAAGACTTTGAAATGTTTTGAGATGATAACTTTGACATCCAGGATTTTCTTTGACTCTTTCATCTTGTTCTTGTCCTCATATCTAATGCATGGAGAACACTTGAAAGAAAGTGGCTGTCGCTGGCCCTGAGCTTGGGTCCCTTAAAGAACACTTTCACAGATCTAGTAGGCTGGGGGGCAACCGGGGAGTTACAAGAATACACATCCCACCAGAAAGAAAGAGTTTTGAGAAAACAGAGACTTCCACAGTGAATGAGCTGCCTTCCAAAGTATTTCCTGGTTACCGATAGGTTTAGACAGACAGGATAACCATCTGTCCAGGATGTTTTACTGGGAATTTTTGCATTGGGTGGGACTTTAGACTAGACTATCTCTAAAGATAGTTTCAGCAAATAGATTCCATGGACAGTACACATTTACTATTAATAACTTGCTTTGGGTTTTTTTTCTCATCCCATAGCTGAAGGACATTACATTTTCATTCACTAAAGACAGAACAATAAAACACATGTACTAGTTATAATAATAAAATCATCCATGCTATAGTGTTTGGAGGATATATTTCTGGATAATTTAAATCACTCTATGTTTCAGGTATTTTTTTAAAGTGGGGATTAAATTTTATCAAATAAGAGGAAGTGAAGGCCGGGTGTTTATTGTTACTGAGTGCAATTATTAATAATTGCTATCATTGCTATGTACACAATGAGTTTATGGGAGTTCATTTGCTAGTACGTGCACAAACTATCATGTTTCTCATAGGATTTATTCATCTATCTCCATGCCTACCCATCAATTCATCTCTCTAGTCATCCTGGTAAATAGAAATTAGGACATTGATGCATACTGCACTGGATAACATAACCTTTTCAGATAGTTAGTAATCATGCAACTAGCCTAAATAATGGCAGCCCCAAATGTAGACCAGCATCCTGAAGTCTAAGAGGCTCCACTGAGGCGAAGAGGAAAAAGGGAAATCACAGTATCAAAGCCGCGCTAAGGACAGTGCCAAATTCTAGCCTGTTATTTAGTACATACACTAACGTGGAACTCAGAACTTTTTCAGATGAGGTTGCAGTTGATTAAATATAACTTTTGAGTCCCCTAGTAGATTGTTTGGGTGGTCCAGCTCTCTTTGAGGCACACTAATGGATTCCTATGTTATCACTTGGAGAAAGGCATTCAGACAATTTCAGACAGGTGATAAATGAAGCACGAACAATATTTGAATCGAGAGCAAGCATAAATGGCTCTTTTCAAATTTTATCACTGGGGGCAACATAATAAAAGAATTTGCGTATTTTTTCTTATTTTAAAAATTTAGTATGCATATTTTCTGTCCAGAGAAAACTAATTAGCTAAACATGATCGATGACAGATCATTTGGGATTAAATAAATCCCCATGTTGTAATTCTTTTTTTCTAATTGTTGAGTTCCCTTTTACCCAAGCAATTTGAAGCATCTCCCATCCAGCTCCAAAGCCTGGTTTATGCTGTTTTCCACTTTCCCTGATGCCGCTTTATTAGCTCATTCCAGTTGTACACTGAGCAATGGAGTCAGTCCATGGGAACACTTCTGTTTTTATAGGAACTCCTGATGACTTTCAGAGTGCGTTTCACTGGAAGGTGTGATGGAGGGGAATCCTAGGAGAACTCTAGGACCTCACAGTGGAAACGTCTTATTTATACAGTACCTGTGTTAAGATGACAACTAAGGATTTATTGACGTTTCACTTTTCTTAAGAAATATTTTCTTTGAGAATATGAGAATTTAAGGATTCATCTAAAATAATTTGCAGTCTGCTCTCCATCTGTTAACACTTTTACTTACTTCAGGCCACAGAAAATTAGTAGCCTCAAGGTCTCGGAAGAGGAATTTCTTTTCCTTACTAGCAGCCAAAAGAATTGCACAGTCTCAAAAAAAAACCCTACGCCTTGGTGATCTGTATTCTAATTTTGCTTATGAGGTTTGAAGGGTACGGTTGAAATTAAAGGACAGTGGATATTATACATTTGATACATCAACAGCCATGCCAACCAGCAGTCACAAGTAACACTGATTTCTTCCTGTGTCCTAACACCCAATAGTGCATCAGTAAAACATAATTACTTCAATGGTGATGCTCTACCATACAAAGCATCTGCAACTCTATGCTCTCTCTGTTTCCAGGGCTCATTTCTAGCACTTCTTCTCATGTTCCCTGGTTAAATAAATAAATAAGCGAGCTTAGCAGTATTTCCTGTGGGTTTGAATTCACTATTTTGTAAACTGATTTGCATTCACATATACCTCGGGGCTATACCACGTCTAGGGGGCACTTGACATACCCCTGCAGAATACCTAAATTGAATATGAGAAATGAGGATAAACGTGTCTGCAGTCTTTGCTCTGGGAAGGAGAAATTGGTAGATGACAGGGATGATTTAACCTTGGCAGTGTCTTCTGTTCAGAGCATGACTAATTTGGAAGTAAAGGGCTAGAGGATTTCAGCCTTACTTGTTTTCCTAAAGGAAGCCTTCATTTGAAATAGAAAATATTCACTTGCGGATATAATCTTGCAAAGGGGATGAACCATGTAAGTTTAGCTTGCTGTTAAGGTGAGACTTTTATACCCAGTTTAGAATCAGCAAGCTTGCAAAAAACAGGCAATCTTGGCCTTTGTATAGACCAGCTCTTCTCTAGCTAAAATTTCTGCAGAATTTTTGAATGAGGCAAGTCTGCAGAAGAGAATTTGCCCTTGCACGGCCTTATTGAGCCCCCGCAGCTCATCTCTCCCAAACCTGCCCCTTTCTAGTTTATCACCCACCACTCTCCTTCTCTTTGTCCTCACCTCTGCTCTGGTACCATGTGGACATTGTACAACCACAGGGGTTTGGATTCCCAGAAGGTTTGTTCACACTTCCAGCGTAACAGGTAAAACATTGCAGCAGGGCTCCACTAGCTTTTGAGCTTGCATTATTGCCAGCAAATATTTTTGAGCACTCATCTCTAATACACATATACTTAATTATAAATGACATAAACACACTGCTAAAGAGTAGTGCATTTTTGTATATCTAAAACATATGCGAACTAAAAATGTAAAATTAAGAATATGTGTAATTCGAAAATTTGTTCTGTTTTTCTCTACCTCCACGGATCATCTTACACATTCCAGAATCTGCAGGGTTTGCACCCCACATTGGAGATCCTGCATTACAGTTCTGGTGAGTGTAACTGTGCCTTCGAACTAGACTGTGCCCTCTATAAGATTACAGTGTGCGATGAACTCAGTTTTGTATCCATGGAAGTTAGCAGAGCGCCTTGGACATAAAAATGACCTTAGTGATTCCTTATTTTAAATGCATCAACAGATCTCCACTGCTGCATCTTTTCTTTCATTAGTGCTCCCCTCAAAAATGTTTCTCCTTCCCTTCCTTTTTACAGGACCCATCTACCTGTCACTCCATGCCAAGTCCAAGCCCCTTGTCCCCCATGAACCCTTTCCTGTCGCTCCATAGATCATGATATCTTTCTTCTCACCTATAGAAATTATGGAATAACTTATCATTGCTATACTTATGTAAAAGTCATTCCTTAAGTATTCATTGAACAGATGATAAAGTTGTCAGCTCACACAGCTACAATTTTGACTCAAATTATCAAAAGTGTGTTCAGCATTTTGTTTTCTTGTAGGCATTTTAAAACAGCTATTCCTCTTCCAGAACTTCCCAACTGGCTCATATTCTCACAGGGACCTGGTTCACAAAACCCGCTGGCCATAATTTCAGAAAAAAATCGAAACGTGCAACACGCCTCTTAAGCACGTGCATAAAATCATGGTGTGTCGTTACAGGATTAGTGGGCATTAGCTCCTCAGAACACAATCATGCATGTTTTAGCCCATCCTGACGGATCAAATCGACACTTTGGAACCTGACCAAGAGTCACTGTACCTGGTTTGTTTTAAAACAATTGCTCATGCCTTTCAACATTGTTATGTTCTGTTTAAGATCTAAATTCTTAAGTTCTGAGAACTCCCTTCATTCAGAAGATTCTGATGTTTTCTTTGGGCAGTTTCTTGGATTTGAGCTTCCAACATATGTCATCTACAGATTGGGAATTCGAGAGCATGAGATTGGCAGCCAACCCAAAGGAGGCAGAGTTCATATCAATAAGACATCAACAAAATCTTCAACAAAAATGATTGCTGTCTGATTACATGGCCGTGACAATGAGTTCTGGATTTAACTCAGACACACTCTCTGCAACCCTGGTTCATATCCATATAGAGAAATAAGGAAAGCATTTTCCATTTTAACAAAAATATTTCTAGTTGCCTAGAGCCCAGAAACGATTACCTTCAAGTCATGCAATCGCATGATTTCTTTGTATCAAAAACTTAGTAGCACTTTTTGTTCTATATGGAGAATGATTAGCAAATTCTTATTGGGTGACTCAGAATAGAAAAGAAATGTGTTTATTGATGAGGAAGTGAGATACATGTTCTACTAAATATTCCATTTCCCCCTCAGTATATGTCTTGGCAGAGCTTATTAATATATCCCATCTGTTTCTAAAAAACACTTAAAGATTGATTCTTTTATTTTACCCTCATACTAACCCTGAAAGATAGTTGGGGCAGGTCTAATTCTTCAGTGAATAGATGACAATACTGGGCCCAGATAGACATGCAGGTTTTTAGTCTTCAGCTTGGAGACTCTTTCTCTAAAAGCTATGTACTTTTGTGTTTGGACGGTAAAAGGAGAGAGGAAAAAAATACGTGGTTGCTGGTGGCTTTTAGAGGTACGTATTTCACAAAACCAGGCTTTCTCAATTTTGGCATTATTGACATTTTGGGCTAAATAGCTCTCTGTTGTGGGAGTCTGACCTCTGCCCGTTAGGATGTTTAGCATCATACCTTCTTCCCACTCAACACAGTAACATCTTTCCTCCCCACATTCATGACATTTAAAAAAGTCTCTACATGAGTCCCCTGTGGAGCAAAATGTGTCCCCCATTGAGAACTTCTGAGCTAAAGGGAGACAGGAAAGCCTTAGAATTGTCTAGTAAACATGAAAGAAACCAGAGTCTGTTCTCATAATTTGCTGACTTGTGTTGCTCACTAGTATTTACTGAGCTCTTACTGTGTGTGTAAGTTATCAAAAAGCAGTAAGGGAGGTGCCAAGATAAGCAGGACATGGCGCATCCTACAGGAAATTTATAATCTGGTGGAAACGGAAAAGGTCATGTGGACAAGTGAGATGGGTTTATCGAGTGTCTACTATGTGGGAAGCTCTGGGTTGGTTACGTTCCATGCTTTGGCGAGACCCAAATGGGGCTAAGGCCCACAGAAAGATATAACTCTAAGTATATATTCCAATGCACAAAGGCCTTTCAAACTCATTGAAGAATGAGGAGAAAAAAGGAAAGAACTAGAAAAGAAAGATTAACATTGGGTACAAAATTAAATGTGACCACTTTTAAAAAGGTATAATAAAATGTTTAATGTGGTTTTGAGAATTAGAGTACAAGGAATTTTCAAATGCAAGGCTAGATAAGTAAGAGAAAGTTTTATGCACATGAGAGCAGGAGAGCGCCGTGGGGAAGAAATTCTAGACCAGGGGAGCAAAGACAGGGGTTACCCAGATTCAGTTCACTGAATTTCCTCAAATTCACTGCATACTTTTATTTCAACAACCTTTTATTCTATTTTATTTGTATTTTAGATCATCTTAAATCTATCTGTTGTTCAGCATTATGATTTCTCTTCTCTTTTGGCCATGGCATTTATTTTTGTACCTTTCACTTAATTTTTTTCTTTATTACAAAAGCAGATAGAAGTTTGAAATTATAGATAATCAAAGACTGTAAAATACATACAATCCTACCATCTAGAGATGATCCCTCGTTAGGGTTTATCCTCATCATGACACTGTTTTGTAACCTGTTATTTTTCAGTTACCAATGTATTATGAACATTTTTCCCTTTCAATAAATTCACATTTGCAGCATCTTTTAATGACGGCTTAGTATTTGTGCTATATAGGTATGATTTATTAACAAATCTCCTGTTACTGGTCTTTCATGTTGCTTTAAATTTCTCTTATCACAGGCAGAGCTGGGATAAATTTTTTTGTGTGTGGATACATTTTCCTTAATTACTTCTTTAGAATAATTTCTTGGTAGTTTCCAATATTTTCACCTTCAAGGACTTCTTTCGTTATGATCCCTTCCTGGGTCTCATATGCGGAAACATACACTCTACCAAACTACATTTGGTATGAAAAAAATTTGTTTTATCGCCTTTTACTAATTAAAGAGTTGGACAACGGCTAATCAAAATTTTGGATCAGCATGTGGTTTTGAAGAGAATATTTACTTTATTATGACCCTACAAAGTCCTTGCTTTATGCTGGATGTGCTAGTTAGCATCTGCAGTCCTGTCTTGCGAAGCATTCTGTCTGTGAGCTCTTCTGAAATTGTGGAATTCGCTTACAGCTGCTCTTCTCTCACACTTGCAGCTGCCCGTGATGGGGCTGAAGGCGACAGGTATTTGGAGTCAATGAGCTGTTTTAGGCAAACAAGAGAGTAATAGAGGCATTATTGTTTAAATGCATCAAATATTTACTCTTTTCTGTGACCTGATGGTAGATTTCCCATTATTGATTTTTACTTTGAAATACCCTGAGCTGGGAGCAAATTACTGAAAAATAAGGGTTTTACTCTGATGTGGTTAAAAGGAAAAGTGACCCAAGTAGACCATTTCTGATGGTCTGTGACCAAGGGTAGCCAAACATGGGGAGTCCTGAAGTCATCCCAAAAATGTGTGTTGCTTGCTACAGCCTGGCTCTGTCGCTTGCCAGTGAGTGACAGCTGCAGGGCTAACCTGTGGAGAAGCCGACAGCCTCACTCATTTCCCAAACTGCATTCGCTTTGGCCATCGCTCCTTGTCAGTTACACTGCTTTGTTAATGGGGTGGCGTCCAGAATAGCTCTTTGGACCCAAGCAGAAAGAGCTTCCGTGTTTACTTGGGTATCTAAATTTAGTTCATTTTCTGAACTGTTTGATGCCAATGGGTAAAATGGTTTGGCTCCCAGGCTGAGGTTTGGGTTACAGAATTCTTCGGTGGGTTCTTCCTTGCAGCATTCTGAATTCAAATAAGGCTTCGCAGCTGCTGGACATGTGCACAATAGCGGTGGCGGGACGGTTCCCGGGACTGTTCCAGCAATAACTTCCGGCCAGGTTTTTCAGTGCAAGCCTTCTACATGGTGGCGAGTCGGGCTGTGCTGGGGCAGAGTCAGTGCGAAGCAGTCTGAACCTGAGCTGCGACTGGAGTCTTGCCACTATGTTTCATGACACAGACTATCTCCATACTGGGGCATCCTTCATCTAGGATATGCGTATTAATTCGCTGAAGTTTATGGAAACGTTAGAAGTTGCACGGTAGTCTTGCTGTTTCTTGAGAGAGTAAAACTCAGTCCAAAGGGGACCGATTCCCGTTGAAGGGTCCTTAATCCTTGAAGCACCCATAGAACGCGCTTAGGCAGCACGGTGATCATAAGGCAGGACACTTCGCGGGGTCTCTAAATGGCATCAGAGTGAGACTTCTTGTTATAGGATCGTTAAGGGACAAAATACGGGCGGTAGAGTCAGGCTGGCGAGGGCTTGGAGACAGTAGCATCCAGCTTTCTGCCAGTGCTTTCTGGGGTCCCCGGAGGGGTAGCTGCCTAATGCAGTGAGTTCTGCACCACAAGTTTTGGGCACATCAAGAGAAAAGAAGAGTTCTTTGGAGAAGACAATAATGCTGGGAAAAATAGAAGGCAGAGGGAAAAGAGAAAGACCAAATATGAGATGGACTGACTCTAGAAGAGAAGCCCTTTTGTTGCTGATAGAAATAGGATTCTTCCACAGAGTCACAAGAAAAGCATTTTGGGGACTCAGTATAGGACAATGTGAGCAATAATGGTAAGATTTATCAGAGCGAAAACAAAGGACTGCCCCCAGGTGCCTGATGTCTCATTCATGTCCAGGGAGCTCAGGTCCATCTCGCTGCAGAAGTCCAACCTCTGGGGCCTCAGACACACAGCCGCACCTGTCAGGTCCAGGAGGTCCAGGGCCCAGAGATGCAGAGCTTCTGTGTCTCATTTTCCCATCTGTACGTCCACCGCCAAGGCCCAGTGGCACCGGAGTACAATCGGTTGACACACCCAGGTCTGTGCAGCTGTTACCCAGAAAGAGAGTGCTAACGAATGAGCTCTCGGCCTTTGTCAGGCTTTGATTATATCTCCTTGGGTTAGGGAAAGGGTAAGCTTTCTTTCAAAGTAACCAATCTTTCTAATTCTTCAGGACCTTGTGCTGTGCCTCCCCCATCCAATCCCTTTCTTGGATCTTCTAGAGTTTTGTGCCCTTATCCTATCAGGTCTTTATCCCAGGTTTTCCCAAGCTAGACTCCTCCCCTTTATAGTCACCATTTTGGCTCCTACTGCTCATACTTCATAGTTCTGCTGCATCATCTGGTTTCTATAGCACATGTGGCTACTTCCTCCTGCAACATCTTTGCTTCTGCTGTGCATGTGCCCGGCACAGGAATTTCCCCTACTGTTTTATCCTTCCCCACCCCCACCCCCATAATTGTGGTAACAGCTGGTCGTTGGAGGGGGACGGATTGGAGAGCCAGTCCTTGCCGGTTTGGGATTAGTGTCCGTTCCGCGGAGGGCGTGGCTGTCCCGCGGAGAGTCTGCGAAGCAGTCTGCTCCTTCCTAGTTAATCCGGCTTAATGAAATGTCTGGCCCCCTTCCCTTTTGTTAATATCTAACTAGTTGCCTGCCGTAACACCTCCACATGGGCTGAGCAGGGCTGTGGAGGACACGCCATTGTGAACATCACTCACTCATGGAGTCACCAGGAGTCAGAACCAACTCAAAGGCAGCAACACGCATGGCGAGAAAGAAACCAAGGCCCCCAAAGTGCTGAAAATGCACACATAAATTCAAAGACCGTCAGTTCAAGGGCCATAATTAGACCTATCACTCAGACTCTACCTAATTCTTGTCAATAGCTCTTTTCACCATTTTACCCTCACCCCCTTCGCTCTTTCCTTTCCTTTTTCTGTACCCCCTCCTTTTTCTCCCTGCTGCCACTCCTCTCGTTCCTCCTTTCGGTTACCCTTCTCCTCTTCATCCTTTTCTTAGTTCTTTTCTTCACATGGGGGTTACAAAAAAATTAATATTTTTCCTTCCACTTTCTAAGTTCTTCTGGCTGCGCTAATAATCAAATTAACAGACAGATTAATAGAAAATCAAAGCGTTAATACACACACATAGGGAATTTACATATTTGTGAAAGGTCTAAAGACAAGTGAGGCATTATTGGGTATATAAGGCATTTTTGGATGCAGAAGAAAAGGGGGAGATGGGGTGTTATATTTCAGAATTGTGCATGGGCAATTTACAGGGAGTTGAGGAACAGAGGAACATACAGAGCAGGAAAATTCTTGCTAGGCAACTCAGAGACGGTGGGACACAGTGGATATCTAGCTGACAGGCCCCTGTGGAAAGCCCTCTGTTTACCATGCTTAATTCAAATTAGGCTAAGGTGACATTTTAAGATCTTCTTATTGAAGCAGGTGTCTCTGAATCTTTTGGGCAGGAAAGGGGAAGAAGGGTCAAAGGTTCTTTCCAAGTCTTGTTTTTCAATAAACAGCTTAAAATCAATATCCCATGAAGACAGCTTCAGGGGCAAAACTTTGGCTCCCTTCATTCACCACCTCTCCCTGTCTCTTCCTCCTCCTCCAGGCCCTCTTTCTCATCCCTCTTCCTCTCCCATCGCTCTGTCACCTTCTCCTTCAGCTTCCATATTTTTTTGTCGGTGGTGGTGAAAGCAGAAACAATTAGCTAAATTGTTGTGTGATATTTATGTAGGCAAAAGTTTGGTCATTGTCCCACCTTAATCCCAGTTCATCTTAGTTTTAGCCAGCATTTGAATAGAAGGATATTTTGAACTCAAGAATTGTCATATCAGCTTTCACATTGCCTCATTGTAGGTAGGGTGACTGATTTGAAGATTTTCTTATAATAAAACTGACTGATTTTCAAGACCTCTTACTTGTCCACACATGCTCACACACATCCTTTCCTACTGTTGGAAGAGTTGGCCGGTTGTTAGTTCAGAGTCCCCACCTCCTCCTTGTTGTAATCTCATCTACAGGACATTACCTAGAGATTTTCACAAATGAAATCTGAAAAAAAAAATGCTCTTGCTAATGTTGAGTGGTCAAAAGAAACTGACGAGGTGGCGAGGGGTTGTTTCAGGATATACTGAACACTCCATTCATTCTAAGGTGAGCAGAGCCGTTAAGAAATGGTTCCCGAGGCATTTCTGGCCTGACCGGCCCCAGTTATGCAAGGCATGGGGACTGCCTCTTCTCATGAAATGCCCCCTTAGTTCACAGTATCGGAAACGGTGATTCTCAAACAGCGGAGACCAGGGCTTTTCCAACACAATTTCTGCAGCAGCGTCAGCTGCAGCCCTGCCTTTCTCTGAACTGTGTGTCTTGGTGGATGAAGGTTTCCCTCACATGACCTCTTTTCAACCCCCTTCTCCTCCCTTTCCCACACTGGAAAACAATCTCATTCTCTGGTTGTGTATTTATTTTTCATTTCTTTCTGATAGTTCCCATACACTTTTCTACCAATGACTACTATTACAGAGTGAATTGTATCTCCCTAAATTTTATTTGTGGAAATCCTACCCCCCAATATGAGTATAGAGTGTATGTGGAGATAGGGCCTTTGAGGAGGTGATTAAGGTTAAACGAGGTCATAAAGATGGAGCCCTGATCCAACAGGACTGGTATCTTTATTAGAAGAGAAGGACACTCCAGATATCTCTCTTCTGCACTCTCTCAATCCCTCTCTCTCTCTCTCTCTCTCTCTCTCATTCTTTTTGCAAGCATATAGAGGAGAGGCCGTGAGAGGACATAAAAGGAAGGTGGCCATCTACAAGTCAGGAAGAGATGTAACACCAGAAACAGAATTTGTTGGTACAGTGAACTTGGACTTCTAGCCATTGTAACTGTGGGAAATAAATTTCTGTTGTTTAAGTCCCCTAGTCTGTGGCATTCTGTTATGACAGCCCAAGGGGACTAATAGAAATACCTCACAAAAATTTCATTAGAATCTTCTGAAGGCATTAGGATGTCATGAAAACACCACTTATGTCTCAGTGGCTTCAGAACAGTAAAGAACTGTTAATATTTTTTTATGCCACATGCCTCTGTGTGTGTTTGTCCAGAAGCAGTCACACATATATAAACCCCAATGCATTTGTTTTTACAATAATATCTAACATTAACTGAGCACCTACCACACCTCACAAACTCTGCAAAGGACCTCGCATGCTTTATCTCACGATCCTCACTGTAGCCCTCTGCCAAAGATGTTCTTTTCTTCTTTTTCTAAAAGAAGACTTTATTTATTTATTTTTAGAGACAGGGGAAGGGAGAAAGAGGAGAGAAACAATGATGTGTGGTTGCCTCTTGTGTGCCCCCTACTGGGGACCTGGCTGGCAATCCAGGCATGTGTACCCTGACTGGGAATTGAATGGGCAACCCTTTGCTTTGCCATCCAGTGCTCAATCCACAGAGCCAAGCCAGCCAGGGCTTTTCTGTTTGTTTGTTTGTTTTATTTTGTTTGGTTTTGTTTGTTTAACTGATGAGGAAACCAACATGTAAAAATGTTCCCTCTTTTAGGTGCCCACAAACCTCAGGCCGCCTGATTCCAGAGCTCATGGTCTTAACCACCTCATTGCTATGCTTCTCATTTCTTTATACTCCATTTTCCTTTATATCCTGCAATGTTCACGAAGAAAAAAACATGTGAGGTGGTGTTCAAAGATATATAAAATGCAAACTAATACATAGATAAAGATGAAGGAAAAATAAGGATGAGACTGGAACTTGGATCTAGAAATGAAGAGAATGCACACTGTGTTTTGCCTGATGATTTCTGGCAGCCAACAGGAAAATGGAAATCTTGTCATCCTCACAATGTGCTGGGTCCTTAAGTTAAACCAATTGCTCAGCAGAAGCACAATTACTCCTCTCGATATTAAGTCAGGCAAGTATTTCTTCTAAATGTGCCTGCCTGATATAACAAACAAAATCGTCAACATCCTGAGAGCAGACAAAAGGATGAGTTCCCCGGGACTGGGACAAAGACACATGTATGTTATACACAAACAAATAACTGCATCCTCATCTAGCTGCTTCACTCACCAGTCTTTTATTCCTCCTCCTTTCATGTAGTGATTCTGGGTCAAAAATTAACAAAACTCGAGGACAACACTTAGGCCATTATGCAAGTCCAAAGTTAAATTAATAGCAAAATAGAGAACTCTGAAATTGGCGGAGGAACCAGGATGCAGCCAGGAACCAGAAACCAGGAGGAACTTGGAAGTCGGAACCCAAGAATGGATTAGGAAATCAAGCTGATGAACCCCAGCCAGTATTTTAAAAACCTAAGCAGGCTAGAATAAAAAATCTTAGAGTGGCCTGCGAGTGGCAAAAGGGAGCATTGTTTTATGAGATGTTTCAATACATGTACATTTATAACTAAAAGAAGACCTCTTGTGCCAAAACGTAACCCTGTTTGTTACATCTGTGAGACTATATATTTTTGTTCTACATGTTCAGATTTAGGCATTTTAATTACAAAAGCGATAAAGATGAAATCCTACAGTGTAATCAGATCCAGCAAATATTCTTAGAGGATATAGGAATAAGAATCAAGGAAAGTTTCTCTGGCAAGTGCTGAAGAAAGGACTCTGGATCAAGGAGTTCTTTTCTGAGTTGGACATGGGAGAGAGGGATAGGAACCCAGGCCGTATCGCGCGGACGTGGAAGAGCATGAAGATGAGAATAAGCCTCTGTGGTTAGTTACCATGGCAACTTCACTTAAATGTGTGCAATGTAAAGTCCTCGCACTTTAGGGTGAGAAAAATGTATTTTTTGAGAACATAGATATGCATTTCTCTTATAAGGCTTTAAAAATTTTTGCATCAGACTTGAGTAATGAAAAATGATATAATATGTACTTAATAAAAGGGAGCTTTTTTATTATTTTAAATTTTTAACGTTTGTAGTAATGTTTGCATCTGATCTGAGCAATAAAAAAACAGCTGGCAGATTCACCTCACCTAGTTGTTGATTTCTTTATTTTCAAGGTCCTGCAGAGTCTCCAAAAGGTTTTTACCTGGGGCAGTGAAAACACTTCACAGGGTTAATTAGCACCGGCATAGAGACAACACTCAGATGCAAATCTCAGGTCGAGACCCTTACTCTGAGTTATTAGGCTTGTGCATTTATATGTCTGCTTAGCTATCTTAAAGACAGCTCAAACTAAGCGTCCCCTAAGTCAAATCTATGAGCCTTATCCCAGAAATCTGGTCCTCCAACGCTGCACTTCTTATCGAATGCTGTGTGATCAAACCCCCAAAAGCAATGAATTACTTTTGAGGTCTCAGTCTCTCACCTACCTACCTCTCTCCATATTGATTCCATCACTGGGTTCTGCTGATTTCACAGTCAAACATCTCTGAATCCTCCATGTTCACCTTCACCGACACCATCAGTTCTCCCCTGGACGACGACAAAAGACCCCTAACTGATCCAGCGGTAAGTACTCTCATCTTTTTTCAATCTATTTCCCAAACCATAGCCGGAATTATATTGTTGAAATTCAAATCTAATTCTGACTTTACTCCCACATTCCTCCCCCAGTGCTTAAAACATTTCGCTGGTTTCCTGATATACTGAAGATAAAAATGAAACTCATGTAGTGTATCAGTTACAAGGCACCCTCAAAGTGTTTAACTGAAAACAATTTATTGAAGAAATTATTGCCTAGGTGGGGGAAGATTTAAGAGACTCAACAAGGGCAGCCAATGACAATCAACCATGGGATTCCACTACCATCCCCAGGCCCGAAGAGGGAAGGAGAAGGGAGCTGGAGATGTGGAAAGGGCTGTTGTCATAGCCTCTTCCACCTTTCAGTTTCCTGCTGGTGCCGCTCACTGGCTAAAGGAAACAGGAGGTCAGAGGGCTGAGGAGCCCAGGTGACACAGCCACAAGGGTGAGCCTTCCAGAACACCAAACACGGGAAAGAAGAGCAGAAAAGTGATCTGGGTATAAGTATAGGACAAAATTGTTTCCTGGGAGATGCTAGGAAAATAAAACTATTCTAGGTCATTTGAAATTGATTTTAAAAAATTTAAAAGACTCTAGTGAGAAATCGCTGTCCCCGAGCTAGTTCTTTAGACAACAGAATTATTAAGTTACTTTGCAGGACCTAGAAACGATTAGCCTTTTTATGTTTACCTTAGACAGAACCCTAGAGAACTGGCATTGCTAAAAGATGTAGGAGACAGGGATACTTATTTTGCATGGAAATACATAGCTTTCAGGCTGGTATCACAGTAAGAAGGCTATTTAATCATTTGAATGGCAAAACATTTTGTTGAGCAATCTCTACCTCCTCCATGTGGCTTTTCTCCCTTACTTGGTCCTATTGGCTCAACAGGGGGCTAAAAAAGTTGGAGGCTTGACCTTCTGAGCGTTCCGTCCGTTGACTGGAAGCCAGGGCTAGCTCTCATTGTAACAGAACCTTGCAAGATACTGGTTCACATCCTTGCCTTAGGCACTTCTTAGAATCTTTTCATCCGACACATTTTACAGAAGTGCACTCATCACACATTTGGGAGCATTTGCTGTGTTCCATACACTCTAATAGAGTGGCCCAAATGCTTCGACTTTCATTTTTATATGAACTTTGAAATAACTGTTCACATTTTTCATTATTTGATTGCAAAGGCTCACATTTTTAGTTTTTGCTTACTTCCTTAGGCTGCCTTTTTCCCCTTTCTTTCTGCCACAGTAAAACCATCCTGTCTGTGGACAGCGCTGTGGAAAGTAACAACACAAGCAGCTGGCATGACTGTGACAAGTTTCCAGGGCAAACTTGTGGTTTGGAAGGCATCTGAGTTTTCTGTGGGCCGGAGATGGGCTGTTTATTTCCCCATCTTTGGAGGCAGGCAGTGGCAACAAAGGAAATTATTGACTCTAGGAATCTTGACTACTCATTCAGTCACTTTCAGACTATTGAATTCATTTAGTCAGGGCGGGTAGGTCCTGGCCAAACTAACCCCTGCTGGGCTGCATCTTTGATTTCCTTTGTTCCTTCCCACAAAAGGGGGTAAAACGGGTTTCACAAAATTGATTTATAATGAATATTTCTTTAAACATTCCTCATAGTCTTTTTACCCATCCTCATGTCTGATAGCATGGAAATAAGTTGCAACATTTTGATCCCTGACGAGAGAGCGGGGCTACCCAAGTTAAAGAAAGTGTGCATACTCTGACCTTGAGCCTTCTCAGCCAGGGAAGGATGGTCAAGAAAGAATTAAAAAACCTGAAACTAAGTCCACTGAAATGGGTGGGGGAGACAGTTGCCTCACGGAACCATAGCTTTTTTTCTTTTTCTTTCTTCCTTTCTTTTCTTTTTTTTTTTTTTTTAATTATAGGGAGAAGTTACTCACCTTCTTTAGTTAGAGAGGGCGGAGCTGAAAAACAAACAACTAGACCAGAGCAAGGCACTAAAAACAAAACCTTGTAATTTTGGAATTCTGAGCAGAATTGTTCACATTTCACAAAGAGCTGGCGACTTTCTCTCCAGTGCAGACCAACCCTGTGTGTTAGATGTGCAAATAGAGAGAGGAGACTCTTTCTGAAATGGGGTTTGAACTCCACTGCACTGTGTAATTTTAATAAGGCACAAAGGCACTTCTTCGCAGATTATGTTTACTTAGTTAGGAGGCAGAGCGGAAACATGGCAGGGTGGTAGAGGGGCCCCAGCTCTTCCAACTACAGTGCCTGGACTCATAGCTCATCTTGACTTCTTACTCTCTGAAGAGTTCTTACTCTGTTCTTAAATGTTGGGACTCTACCTTTTTTTTTTTAAACCTTCTCTGGGTCTTAGTTTGTTCACCTATAAAGTTGTGTTAATAAGAATAACTCCGAGTTGTAAGAAGAACTAAATAAGTTCAGTCACATAGAACATGGTTCATAAGAAGCACTCTGAATGTTGGCTCATTGTTACTGTAATAGATGTATCTCTTCTCCATTTGGATATAGACTCCCCTTAAGTGGATTACAAATTATTGCTTCTCCCTGGGAAGACTTTTGTTTTTGTTCAGGCAATTGCTAATAGACTGTTGGGAGGAGAGACCATGGAGCGCAGTAGGCAGGCAGAGACGAGCTGCTAAGTAAGCTACGTACCCATAAGGAGAGGAGAAATCAGTGGCCCGGAGTTAGTCAGGGTCGACGTTCTGGCCACATGGCCACTTCATTTGCTCCAGATCCTCTGTGGAGAAAATATGTCACTGGGTCTCTGAGGCAAAGGTATGCTTTGGTCTCTGCACAGAGTATGCAGGAAAGAATGTTCCACAGCACGAATGCCATCTTCCCTCTGCTTCCAAAAAGATTAAGACAGAAGTCAGGCCAGAAATAAAATTGTGCTCTTTAATTCTGTCATTGGAGATTAAGCAGATGATGACTAATCATCTGTCTTCCTTTCTGTTTCCAAACCAAATGAAAAGCTTTTGAAATTACCCAGGAGAGCTCTGGAGCTCCGTACTCATGTAATGATGTATGTATCTAGACTTTGCCCCTCAGACCAGAAATGATGAGCGTGTCTGGTGTGTGAAAATATATTTGTGCACTCCTGAGGGAATGCTTGAGGCCAAATAGATTCTCGGCTTATCACCTAATTCTTTTGATTGAAAATCTAGACTACATATGCCCTTATATTTGACAAAGCTGCCTTGTCTCTGAGTATATATTATACTTATAACTTTATTCACTTTTTCCCCATTAAGTGTTTGACTAAAAAGGAAGGGAAAAAAAAAAGATTTCTGGGGCCTTTAAAAACAATTCTTAAAAGTTCTGCCATCTGTTTCTGAATCACTTAGAAAACCAAGTGAAAAAATGAAAACTTTTCTCATAAAGCTGAACACGTACCAGCAGCTCTACTTGCCGAGGTGGTGTGGCTTGTTTCATCCCATGGCTGTCTCGAACCGTTTGTACAACTCTAGGCTTCCAATCTCCGCTCTGATTCTGATTAATAATGAACACCTGGTATGATTTAATGCCATTTGTCACTTACACTTTGACAAGTTCAGTCCTCATAGGTGTGCCTCAGGGGCGTTTAGAAACATGCTGGCATTGTCAGAGAGCTATAGATTGGTGCAGTGTTTTTAAAGAATGCAACCTGTAAGGCGTCTTCTGTTTTTGTGTCATTTTGTCTCTTCCTGTAGTGTTTTTTCCCCTGTTATCTAAGCTCTTTTATATTTTATTAGTAAGTCAACATTCAAAGGTAATTTAAGCTCCAAGCAGAAAATAATATGTTGCTTTAAGGTAAAATCTAGGTCTCCGGCCTTTCTCACTAGGATAAGATGTCCATTTTATAGTTTCTGCACCTTCTCTTTATGTGTGAGATTCTGCAAATGATGCTTGACAAATCCTTTGTCATAACTTTTAGCTATTAAAATGTCCTTTCAGCGAGTCATGTTTGTGTCATTTTTAAACGTTACTTTGGGAGTTTTAAATTTATGTTCAGTGCCCTGGAAAAAATAAAGATTTTTCACCATTTAAAAATAAAGCCTACTCCTTGCAGAGGGCAAAAGTCAATACCACAGAGATGCCATCGGAGGCCTGATACATAAACGGGTCTGGAAAGGATCTGAGAAAGTTTGCAGCACCATAAAAATCATGAGAAAAACCTGGTCTGTGCTTCTCCACAGCCATTCAGATTTGTCTCGTTGCAAGTAACAGCAATTGACTTTGACTAGCTTAAGCAAAAGGAAAAAGAAGAAATTAAGTGAAAGGAAATTGGAGAATCACAAATATATAAAGGAATGGTTAAAAACAAAAACATGGGAGGAGGTATGAAGGCAGCTTTGGGATCTCGACATTTGAGCTCATGGACTATTCCTCCAAGCAGCTCTTGAATATGCCTGAGCTCCATGGGCCTTCAGTCTTTATATCTCTGTCCCTTAAAACCTAAGTTCCTGGTATTGCGTATTGCATGGTTCCACTCTGGTCAGTTGTTTAGTCCGAGAGCAGTTATGGCAAGATCCTAGAACACAGAGTTAGTGCTGGCAACCCCACCTATAACTGTGATTTGCATTACTTTGGGCCTTTTAAGAAGCAGACATCAAGACAGCATGAGACGCGTTTCCCTATTTACTAGGGGAACAGCTATAAAGGATAAAGGGGGCACGCAGAGGACACCATAATGCAGGGGTAAACCCTGTGAGGGAGAGGGGAAAGGAAAGAAGCAAGGGTGGACTGGCAGACTCTAAGACTGCGGCATTAATGTTTTGGTTCAGCCAATAGGAGTCCTTGAGCCAAAGTCAATAATCAGAAAGTTCTTGCAACCTTGCAAGCCGCAGCCTGCCTTAGTCCCTGTGCCATACTCAGTAACTGGTGAAAGCAGCCCATAGGAAGGGTGGCCTTGAGTATGAATGTTATGGTGGACTCAGAGTGTGGCACCGGGTACAGTCCTCACAGCAGAAGATCTGCGAAATGCATTTCATGGCTTCCACAAAGCTGTTCCTCAGAAGACAGCATTACAGAGAACTGGCAGGTCACCCAAGAGATGTCTCCTGCATTAACCTTTGGAGACAAACTCTTGAGAATTGAGTGATATCTCTGTTTCAGGCTTTATTGCTACCAAGCCAGGAGTCTGATCACACCCAGTATGTCCTAAGTTCTTACTATATCCATTCATCTACATTATTTTGTTTTGCCACAGCCTATTTAAAGATCCTACACAGGGGAAATGGAGTTGAAGCAAGAGTCCTCTCCAGTATCATAGGAAAGTCATCCCTTGGTAATGATACGTGTAGTGAACAGCCCTAGGTTGTTTGACCTATATAATTGCACCCACTCCCTGGTTTTTTACACTTTCTTGTTTAGCAGGAGCTACATTTCTAGAGTTGTACTTTGGTTGCTATTTAAACAGGCAAGCATGACTTTTGTGGTAGAAAACACCATCACCCGCATGGAAGAAAACAGGTGTGGGGAGTAGGAAGGATCAGGAAAGGGGCACGTTGATGGGAGGAAAGGCTCCCCTTTGGGCAATATTCTGGCGGAATCTCCTTCCCCTGCCACACATAATTGGTCCTTCCTTTCCCACCAACTGAAGCCTCAGGATTCGTTAAAATTACAGTCATAACTTTGTTTTCTCCCTCAGTGTTTACCAGAAGAGCCAAGCAAGCTGCTTTTCTGCTGACCCTGTCGTTCCATGGGTTCTAAGGGTAAGGTGAAGAGGCTGAATGCACCTTATAGGTGTGCCTCTGACCCTCCACGCATGCAGGAGCCCCTGGGTATGCACCCCATCTGCTCTGTTCTGAAATGTTTTCCTTTGCAACTTCCAGTTTCTCTTTTATGAGCCCGTTACAGTGAGAAGATTTAATAAGTGCTACTTAATTGAATGATTCTCCCTTAAGGCCTTAAAAGCTTCATTTTCAGATGTCTGTGGAGTCTTGTATAAGAGCAATATGGATGCAAATAGAATTTTTATTTGACTATATTAGTCATGATAAATGACACAAGCTTTTGCAATAAATAACCCCCAAATCTCAGAGATTTAACCTCCAATGTGGATGTTTCTAACCAGTTGTCTGCACACCAGCTCATTCCCAAGCAGTGACTCAGTGACCCAGGCCACTTCCATTTTTGTGGCCCCCACCGTGCTGCGGCTTGAAAGTCACCCTGGCATCATCCAACAGCGAGAAGGAAGAAAATAAGAATGGAAGATTACACATGGCAGATTTTTCTCATCCAAGCTTTTTGAAAGGTAGCTTACATCACTTTAGCAAATATTCATTCACTGTAACTCATCATACAACCAATGAAATGGCAAGTAAGACTGCTAAACATAATTTAGTGACTACTACAGTCCCTGCCAGATCGACTAATAGTAACTTGGAGGTAAACTATTGCATCTCCTAGTAAAACAGTCCTTCCCTCCCAACAAAAAACAACAAATAGTTGCTCTTTTCCTTATCTCCTTTATACCCATGTGTCATCCAGGAACCAAACTGATATTCATTAATTCAGTAAGTAATTATTAAGCTCCTCTTATGTTTCAGACAGTATGCTGGGTGATGTAGTTATAAAATAAGACGTGATCTGTGTCTTCAAAGAGCTGATGGTCAGGTTGGAGAGAGGGAAAATGAAATCAACAACTGCAATGAAAAAAAAAAAGCTCTGATGAACCAGGGTTCTATGCTCAGTAAGAGCAAAGAGCTTGAAGTAGGCTTCGGAGAGTCAGAGAAGAGTTGCAAGAAGAAGTGAGGCTTTAAATTAGTGTTAGGATAAAGAAGAGTAAAGGGCAGTTCACGGAGAAAGAATCCCATAACGAAGACAGAGAAGGTGTGCAACCGAATGATATGTGGATGCTTTAAGGGCCTTGGCATGACTGAGGTGAAGCTAGTCAGATGAGTGAACGCAGAGGCAGGGCTACAGGTAAAGATATCGATCAGATCATGAAGAACTTTTAGGACTGAGCTATGGACTTTAATACATGTGACAACCCACTGAAGAATTTTAAATGTGGATAAATAAATTTAAAATTTTAACTGATGCTTATTTTGCCATAAAAATTATAGATTTTCACATAGATTTTAATATTGTTGTCTTGTATGTACTGAAAATGATGCTCCTGGTAATCACTTGAAGACATGCACATGTGGCCACAACCCTCTGTGCAATAAAGGTGTGTGAATACTTTTGATCGATCAATTGATTGATTGATTGATTGATTTTAGAGAGGAACATTGATTTGTTCTTTCATTTATGTATTCATTCATCGTTGATTCTAGACATGTACTTTGTTTTCAAACATGGCTGCCTTCTAAAAGATTCTATCATTGTGATTCAGACTTTCCCTCAGCTTCACAGTGTCTAAAAAAATAATCTCTCTATTTTAGGATGCTGTGTGCCAGATTGGCATGTGTCCTGCTTATTAAGCATGTAAAAATGTTTACTAAGAACCTATGCTGTGCTAGGCACTTGCCGGAAACTGAGTGGTGCTATGAAGAGAAACAGCGTGGTGTGGTGGGGGAAGTTCAGGCTCTGAAGCCCAGTTCCATCATTTACAATGGGAGAGTGAGACTCTGAGAAACTTAGCAACCTCTCAGAAACTCAGTTTTTTTCATCTGCAAAATGGAGAAAAATAATATCTACCTCAGAGTGTTGTGAGGGTTCAATAAGATAATACCTGTACCACGCTTCGTGCTTGGAAAATCGGGGAGGGGAACATGACAAGTCGCCTGGCCTCTGGCAGACATCGATCACGGCACAATTTCCTGCTGAGCCCAAACAGAGCTTGGGGTAATACTTACACGAAAGTAATTTTATTATAAGACAGTGTTGGAGTCACGCTGCATGAATGATCAGAATTAGCAGGGATTTCAGAGGTGATAAACTACTCTGCATGCAGTAATCTGAGAAGAAACACTTCGTGCAGGAGGAAGGACATGAGTAAGCCCATGAGATGATGGTAGGGCCTGCTTGAATTCCACATTTAGCTCACATTCCCAAAGCCGGGCTCCGACACAAACTTAGAGCATGTCTTCTGTCTTCCTTGCCCTTGTTTTGCCCCCCCCTAGCTTACCATATAGAAGCTAGCCTAACAGAATGATCTAGTACTACAATAAGCATCAGTTGAGCTGTGATTCTAAGACCCCCCTCTTCAAACTGGTTATAGAGATTCACATATTTTTGAGAGTAGCATTAGCAAAAAATTGTCGCAAGTCACAATTCAGCAGCTGGTACTGTCTGGCTGGCATGCTGTGTTGACAAGGAGTCTGGGATTCCAGGGTCCTCAGGAGTTGGGTCATGATCAATTAATAACGTTTGACATGAGCAAGAAATAGAGTAGAAGAGCACAAGAGGTAGTTAGTTATTTGTTTATAAGGACATTAGGTGATCTAAAAAATCACCTAATTTTTTTTTTTTTTTTTGAATAGAGAAACCGAGATCTGGAAAAATTGCCTCTTGGTAGACAAAATTTCTAGAAACACAATTGCATCAGAATCCCAAAGCCCTGGTTCCAACGATCCAAGCCCTGTTTTCTTTTGCATATCTTATTGCACAAGCATATTCTACAGGCGTATTTCATGACTAGGTCCTGGAGTCGATCTGTATTTTCTATTTACTTTAATTTTATTCCCCTGATTTATTGAGGCCTCATTTACTTTTATGCAAATTCATCCATTTCAAGTATACAGTTTGAAGAGTTTTGCAGTTGCATGTGGTCTTACAACCACATTCACAGTCAAGACATAGAACATTTCCATCACCCGAGAACGTATCTGCATTACTCTTTGCAGTCGATTCATTACCTTGAGCCCCATCACCAAGGCAACCACTAATCTGCTCTCTGTTGCTATAATTTTGCCTTTTATAAAATTTATATAAAGGGAGTCATATCATATGTAGTCTCTTACATTAAAAATTCTTTCATATAGCAAAAGGCTCTTAAGATTTCAATTGTTGTGTTACCTGTCATTCTTTTTTCTGCCAATTAGTATTTCATATATATCACAGTTTGTTTACTTACTGAGTAATTGGTGGAAATTTGGGTTGTTTTTGGTTTTTGGTTATTAGGAGTATAACTGCTATCAGCAATAATGCACAAGTTACTGTGTGGACATATATTTCATTTATCTTGTGTAAATACTTAGGGGTAGGATTGTTCAGTCAGATATATGCTTAACTTTATAAAAAACGGCCAAACTTTCCAAAGTGACTGTACTATTTTGCATTCCCACCAGCAATGTATGACAGTCCCGATTCATTCACATAACTGTTAAAAGTTGGTATTGTCAGTCTTTGAAATTTAAGCCATTATGCTAGGTGTGTAGCAGTTTCTCATAGTGGTTTTAATTTGTATTTCTCTGATGGCTCATGATGTTCATCTTTTTACTTTCTTGTGTGTGTGTGTGTGTGTGTATGCATGTGTATCTATGAAATACATATGTGTATGTATGTATATATATGTAAATAAAATAGATTGCCCATTCATATATTTTGTCCATTTTCAGTTTGGTTGTGAGTTCCTTATATACTGGATACAAGCCCAAAGATTTGCAAACCTTTTCTCCTACTGTGATTTGCTTTCTAGTTACTTCAAGTGTATTTTTCAATAGTAAACATTTTTAAAATTGTTAAAGTCCATTTCATCTAATTTTCTTCTGTTTCACCTAATTTTCTTCTATTTTCATGTTTTTACATTGTAGTTTAAGCTATCATTGCCTAATTCAAGTTCACAAAAAAGTTTATATTTTTTAGAAGTTTTATAACTTTAAGCACTTCCATTATGTCTGTGACTCATTTTGAGTTAACTTTGTGTTTGTTGTGATGTAGGGTTAAGGTTCTGTTTAGTGTACACAGACATCCATTTTTATCAGCACTGTTATTTGAAATGACCATCATTTCTTTTTCATTAAATTACTTTGACATGTTGGTAATAAATCACTTGACTTTAGAAATACAAATGTATTTCTGTCTATGCTATTCTATTGATGTTAGATGTCTACCCTATGCCAGTATCACACTGTACAGAGGACCGCAGCTTTCTAGTAAGTCTTGAAATCAGATGTGTAAGTCCTTCAACCATTTTAAGTCCTTAAAATTGCTTTAGGTATTCTAGGTCCATTGCTTCACCATATAAAATCTAAAAGCAGCTTACTGGTGTATTGTAATAACTGTGTATGGTGCCAGGTGGATACTTAAAATATTGGGGGTAGCACTTTGTAAAGTATGTGATTGTCTAACCACTATGCTGTACACCTGAAACTAAGACAATAGTATATTGAATGCAAACTGTAACTGAAACATAAAATTTAAAAATAATGCAAGCAAAAAATAACCTGGTATGATTTTCAAAAGGATTGTATTGAATTTATAGATAGTTTGGGGGAGAATTAAAATCTGACAATATTATATCTTCTAATTCTTGAATATTGAATAGCTTTTCATTCACTTAGATCTTCTTTAATTTCTCTCAAAATGTTTTTTTTAATTTCTAGTGTATAGGTCTTACACTTTTTCTTTCACTTATTGCCAAGTATTTTAATGTTTGATGCTTTTGAAAATAGGTTTTTATTCCTCCTTACTATATATTTTTGGATTATTTGAATTTTAAGAACTTCATTTAAATGTTCATATTGGCTTTTTAACCATAGTTTCTTGCACTTTGGGCTGTTTGAAAGGTTTTATTTTTACTTTTCCACAGACCAAGTTACAATTAACATTATACCACTTCATATAAAATATAGAGCCCTTCCAACCCATTAATATATATCTCCTAGTTGTCCTTTATGCTACATCTACATCCATTGTCATCAATACAAGAAAGTGGCATAATTTTGGCAGTAAAGAATTAATCTTGCTTAAAGAGAGGACTAACTTTGTCCTTGGCTCCTGTAAGGTGATCTCCAAGCCCTTGGGATGTCCTGGTTGATATGAGTATCTTTTTACCCAGGGACTTTGAGCCACACCAGCCAATGACAACATGATTTATGAGTTTTATGGTTATCGGCTCAACCCCTGGCAGGGCTGGAAACCCAGGTTAAGCATTCAGATGGTCAGTCTACCACACCTATGCAACAGGGCCATAATAACACCTTTGGACAGCAAGGCTGACGTGAGTTTCCCTAGTTGGCAATGCCCCATGTGTATTGTCACGCAGCATTTCTGGGATGAATTAGCACTTTCCATCACTTGGCTAGACTCTGCCATGTGTTTCTTTCCATGACTGATTTTAATCTGTATTCCTTCACTGAAATAAACCATAATCAAGAGCATAATAGCTTTCAGTGAATTCTGAGAGTCCTTATGAGTTGTCAAATCTGAAGGTGATCTTGGGGACCCTCTAATCCCAGTAGATGTCAGAATGAGGTCTTTGAGACTGCCCTCTACACCTGTAAACACTCATATATGTTGCAAAGAAATTAAGAGGAAAAAAAGTAAAAAATATAGTCTTTGTGTTTACCCAGATATTTTCATTTCTGGTACTCTTCTTTTTGAGGATTTGTATTTCCATTTGGAGTCATTTCCCTCCAGCATGAATAGCTTTCTTTAGATTTTTTTTTTTTTTTGGTAGTACAGGCCTATTGGTAATGCATTCTTTTAGTCTTTCTTTATGTGACAATATATTTATTCCGCCTTCATTCTTGAAAAAATTTTTTCTCCAGATGTAGAACTCTAGGTTCACAGTGGTGTTTTGTTTTGTTTTTTTCAGCAATTTAAAGATGGTTTTTGGACTCTTTTACGGCCTCCATAGTTTCTGATGAGAAGCAACTTGTTAATCAAATTATTGTTATCTTGTATTTATTCTGTTACTTTTCTCTTGCTGTTTTCAAGTTTTGATTTTTATATTCAGGTTTCAATAGTTTAATTATAATGTTATAAACAAAACCTTCTTATGCTTGTTCTGCTTGGTATTTCTTGAGCATACTGAATTGTAAATATATGTTTTTTCAAATTTGCAGAAATTTGACCATTATTTTTCCAATTTTTTTTCTTTCCCAGTTCTCTGTTTCTTCCTTATGAGACTCCAATTACATGTATGTTAGACCACTTGCTATAATATATCAGTCTCTTGAAGTTCTGTTCAATTTTTAAAGCATTATTCTCACTGAGATTCACTTTGGGTAATCTTCCTTCAGGCTTATTTACCCTTTTTCTGTCATTGCCACTCTGCTCTAAAGTCCATCAGAAATTTTTTATTTCAGATTTTATATTTTTAAGTTCTAAAATTTACATTTGGTTACTTTTTCTTAATTCAATTTCTCTGCTGAAATTTCCTATTCTTTCATTCATTATGAAATTTTTTTGAACTTCCTCATAATAGCTGTTTTAAAAATCCTTCTCTGCCAAGTTAAACAATTGGATTATTTTAAGAGTATGTTCTTATAAGAGTATGCTAATATTTTTTAGTTTAAATAAATTGAAAAGAATTTCTTTTACTTATTTACAACTGCTACTACATTTGAACAAATAAAAACATAAAGTTTTTATGTTATACTCTTAAAAAAATGTATGTTCCATTTCCTGGTTCTTTATTTGCCAAGTAATGTTGATTATATCCATTGTGTTATGAATGCCAAGGTGTGAAGACTAGATTCTGATACCGTTCTCCGATAAAAGTTGTTGATTTTGTTTTGGCAAACAATTTTCTTGGTTGACACTAAAACTGAAAACTCAATTTCTGCTGGAGCAGGTCCAAACTCAGTTCATATCTTTTGTCTTAGCAGAACTGTTTTGAGTCTGTTCTGCATAGGTAGCTTAAGAATTATTGAGAACAAAAGCAGATAGAATTTGGAGAGCCCTATCTGACCATTTTTCTTACAAGGATCCCCCTCTCTCCTAGGTGACTTGTTTCCTCAGATTTGGTCATTTGGGTCCCCAGGACAAAAAGCCTGCAGCCTTTCCACCAGTGCCCTCACTACCACTGGATCCCTGCTGACTATACCTGGCCCCAGGCTGAAAGGACATCCATGGAAACCCACTGTACAACTCCTTTCCTATGATCTTGAAGTCCCCCTAAGAATCTGTTTGCAGCATTCACTCTCAACCGACCTCAGCTAGTGACTTTTTACGTCATGCCCAGAGTTTATCACTGTTCTCTGCGGGAAGATCTGTATCTTACTCAGCAATTACCCCCACATTTTATTTATTATAAGCTTTTAACTAGCAAATTGGTATTTTGCCTCTTGAGGTAGCATCCCATGGTTGCCAGCAGGGTTCTCAGCTTCACAGGTACTGATTACTCTTAACTAAGTGACAATGAGGCTTTCCATTTACATCCTTATTAAATTCGGTGCAAATTGATGCCAAATACATTCCCACATGTAAGATAATGGGATACTACCTATGACTTACATTTAGAATGCAACTAAAATTAATTTATACCTTTTGAAAAGGAATAAATTGAGCCTAATGAATAATTCCACTTTGTGCTTATATCTGTTTAATTTTTAAGAGAATAATATTTATATATAAACAGCACCTGAGAATTACTTCACTTTCATAAGATTCCAAAAGTATAATATTATCCCTAGGTACATCAGTGCCTTGAGCCCATCTCACTCATTTTTTGTCATTTTTTGTCATTTTTTCTCATTTTTATACATTAAGTTGTAGGACGATATGTTACAAATTAACAGATACCTGAAATACTTACTTTCCATGTGATTCTCTGGCACTGACCATAGAGAAGGCTTGGGAGTCACTTCACACTGATTTTCCTCCTCTCAGCGTGGCCTGTTTCTCCCATTCACAGCACAGACTTAGCCACAGTTTCTTCTGTCACTTTCTTCCAGCCAAAGGGTACAGCATAGTAATGTGGCTTTCCATTTATTCCCTTTATAATTTACTAAATACACTTTTTTACTATATAATATTAAAATTAAAACCCCAAGATATTAATATGTTCAATGTCTTTCAATTCTCAAGGTATTTTAATATTCAAAACATTTGATTCTTTCTTATATTTTTACTGCTCTATAAATCTTTTTTAACTTGGTTTTATTGAGAAATAAATGACACACATCACTGTACAATTTTAGCGTGCTGGTTTGATGTACGTATATTGTGGCCCTATTATTTTTAACAAGAGCAGGGATAGGAACTTCATGATGATTATCTGTTTCAGTCATTAGCTAAGCCATCTAGGAGAAGAATTCTAACGCTATAGAAAATCTGGTAATGCAGACATTCCAAAACGTTGTTGTATGCTTCATCACTTAAAAAGATATCTCATTTGACCCAGGCTAAGTTACCCAAGAGGGATTCTTTTCCTCAGTTTCCTCACCTGTGATAGATAGACTTATGGAGGTATGGTAAAAATAAATGAAATAAAAGATATAAAGCAGCTGACACAGTGCTAGGCATGTAGTATCAATTTAGTCAATATTTATGGTAATACAATTATGGTGGTTTTGTAATGTGTCAGCAATTGGGAGGCTGAAATACATTTCCCAGAATTTTCTTCCCCATACAGCCCCATTTGGGGTGACCACAAAAGAGAAGTTAGTGGGATTTTTAGAGAGCAAAGCGAAGCAACATTTTGCAGTTTACACATATTCGTATGTATTCGCTGGCTCACCTCATTGGTGTGAGGCAACAGATGTGCCTACAATTGCCCACCTTCTCTTGGGAACTTCTTCAGCTTCTTTGACTCCTGAATGATTTGCGTGTTATTTAGTTCCTTAACGAGAAGGTCTCCACACCTGCAAAGCAGCCGTTCAATCAAGGTTAGAAGTAACAAGAACTGATGTAAGCCTCGGTCCACCCTTGTGAGCCTCAACTCACATTAGTGGGTTCCAGTCTGTCCCTGCTCTCTCTGACTCTACATCCATTGTCCCTTTCTGATGGCCTGCCCTGGGCCTTCGCGCTCCAGCATCAGACAAGTAGGCAACAGACTTGCAGAGACTACTGAGCCCATATTACATAAAGTCAAATCTCTACGACAAATCTCAATCTCTTTTTCTCTTTCCTACACACACACTATATTCCTACTTCTCTGATTGAATGCTGCCTGATACAAAAAATTGCTGATGGTAATTCAACTTGTAATATTCTAATTAAGTTTAAAAATCCTCATTAATGGTAGGTCACATTAATTGTGACCATGACTGACTACTAATGTAGTACCTTGGTGCTCTTGAAAATACCATAGTATTATGTTGTGAAAAGCATTTGAAAAGCACCAGCCCTTCTAATAATAATGAAAATAAGATTATTGAATGTTTCTTGAGTATATTCTTTGTGTCAGATACTATTTAAAATGTTTTATCAGAAGCCTGAAAAGTAGGTTTTATGATCTCTATTTTACAGATGAGGAAACTGAGGCCACAGGTGAGTAACTTCCTGACGTCATGCATCATGCCAACAGTAGTGTTTCCAGAGCCTGTGCTCTAACTTACGACTCTGCACAACTTTCTAATGGTGAGGTTCTGTGAAATGGTACAGAGAGTGAAACAAGTTAACAGCATCACCAGAAAGGACCTGGGGAATTGCTCAATTAAGAAAGATGAGGCCATGGGTGGGTGGAAGTTCCTTGAAATTAAGACCAGGATATGTTGATGACTTTGCAGTCTTCTCACTTAAAAGATTATGTTCTTCGTTCAACATTTTTGGGATGTGTCCTCCCTCTTTTTATTATTCTTTTTCTTTATCCAATGTTGCCCACCACTCCCAGCTTTCTTCTTTTTTGGTTTTTGTTTTAATTGTCAGTACTCCAGACTGGAAATAATTAAGGAGCACTTCACTACATGGTATTTCACAAAGAATAATACAAGTCAAATTACTGGCGCTGGAGTTAGCTTCAGAGGAACACCAATTGGTGCAGAGCCTGGAAAGTGGCTTGGGAGCTCTGTCCTGCTTTTCTAGCAGAGTAAATCTCTCAAACTCTGTGTCTGGTGGTGAGGACGTCCAGACTAATGGAGCTGAGCGTGATCTGACTCCCCTATGGGCTCTGCTGCCTTCAAGAGTGAGGTCTTGCTGGACACACCTGTTGGGGCGAATGGGTCTTAATGGATTTGTAGAAGCAATTTGTCTCCTTTGCCTATTCACTCTCTTCTTTGGACCTTTACCAGTATGAGTTCCCCAGGACTCTGTTCTCTCCTCTCATTAGTCTGTAGTCTCACCCCCAGCCATTCTATTCCTGTGCCCGGTCCGGCAGCCTAGGGGTTAAGAGTGTAAGTTCTGGAGCCATGAAGCCCGGGTTTGAATTCTGGCTCTGCATGTTCTAACTGGGTGAGTTTAATAATTCTGGGCCTCGGTTTTCTCACAGATAAGATTAACAGTTGTACTTGTATCTGAGGGTTGTTAGGAAGATTAAACAATTTAGTATTTATAAAGTGCTTAGATAGTGACTGGTAACCAGTAAGGATTTGTAAATATGTCTAGTTCACACTTTTTGCTGTATTCCAGGCCCACATAACTAACTGTCAGTTCCTTGTCTCCACTTGGATGTGGCATGAACAACATACATGGAGCTGAACGATATCTCTCCTAAACATCCTCTGCCTTGGGAGACCCCCACGTCAGGGATCACCCTCCCTGCCTCCAGCCAGCCTAGAAACATGGGAGTCACTTTCACTCACTTAACTCATTATGTTATTGATGCTATCTCCTAAATATCTTTCAAATCCTTTTTTTTTCTATCAACTTAGACACTCTTGGTGGGCAAAGTCACCATCAACTGTTTTCTGGACCATAACAACAAACACAAATGGCCTGCCTATTTCTGTGCATACGTCTCTTCAGTTAATTCCCCGAATGGGAAAAGGGGGTCTTTCAAAAAAAAAAAAAAATTAACAACTACATGCACTTAAAAAAAAACCTTCTCTTATGAGTTTCCATTGTTACTGGTTTATAAAGCTTCAGATCCTTAGGCGTTCAAGACTTTTGTGCATTCTGCTCTGCTCACCCCTCCAGTTGCAGCCTTCGCTCCCACTCTACCTCCTTCCTGTGGATCTTCTTGTAGCTCATTAAACACGTCACGTTACTTTCCATCTCGGGACCTTCAGGGACGTAGTTCCCCCTGCTTAAAACATGCCTGTTTTCTCTCCTTGCTATTAGCCCTGTCCCCTCACACCTCCACCTGTGTAACATCACTGGTGGGCAAAGTCATCACCGTCTGCTTTCTGGACCACAACAATAAACACAAATGCTCTCCCTATTTCTTCCTTCAAGATGCAACCCAGATGTCACTCCTTTCATCTCAAGCCATGTTGGTACCCTAATTGGACACACACCTTTGCTTACCCTTTGAGTCGCTTACTACATAATTTAGTATTTTTATTTATTTCCTGTCTTCCCACTACACTTCCCACTAGGCAAAGACTTACCTCATTCAGTGATGTAACCTGCCACATAGAATGAATTCAATAAATAGCTGTTCAATAAGTGAATAAATATGTATACGGCTTTACTCATGTTGTTACACTTTTGATTATATCGATGGACATTGGTAAAGAATAAATTGAGCAACTACCCCAGTCTGACTCCAAGGCCATTAAAAAAAGTATCATGGGTTTATAGATCCCTAAATTCTAGAAATGTAATGTCCATATAAATTTTTTACTTCTTTTTCAAATTATCTTGGCATTATTTGCAACCATGCTTGATACTCTAAAAGACATTTATTTTCTGTAAATTCACATTACCTATGCTTTTTGCATAACTTATTTTAAAAAGTTCTGTTTCTATACAGTTTCTTTCCCAAGGTGTGCCTTTATTCCTATCTGTGACAGAACTTAAAGAACAATCAAATCTCATTGTGACCTTTTATTTTAACTTTGTCCCTCAGTGCCCATAATGAGCCACACATCATTGAAATAGATAATTCTTTTCATCATTCCTCAGTGGCTAAATCACCAGGGAAGTGCAATAATATCCCAGGTAAAAGAAGGAACAGGAATGAAAGCCTGCTCAAAGGACACATTTACATCTTCAGGATTTCGAGCTTTTTTGATGAAACAAGCTACAACAAATGAATCAGAAACTTTATCAGACCTTCATTTCAGGACAGCAAGATGAAAAAAAGCAAAAGTGCCCTTGCTTATTGAATAGTTAGTTATCAACTATGAGGCTATGAATAATACTATATTTTTATATTACCTAATATATTATATAATTATATAATTTAATAATATACAGGAGCGGGCAATAGTAGATTTACAGTTGTTCATATAGAAAAAGGCATGCAGGTTATGATTATTATTACAATAGCTTTACTAACTCTTTCACATACTCATAACAGTAAACCTACTTTTGCCCACTCCTGTATTTATTTTATATGTATTATAAGGAGAAAAAATTTAAGAGTATAGCCCAAAAATTTGTATATAAATGTTTAGCTTGTTTTTGGTCCCAAGCAAAATTTTCTCAAATTTTAACAACTGTTTCTCTCTCTCTCTCTCTCTCTCTCTCTCTCTCTCTCTCTCTCTCTCTCTCTCTCTCTCTCTCTCGATTCACTTATTGTGAATTGCAAACTACATACTCTTTGTTCTCTTGGACATGGAAATGAAGCAACAGAAAACATTTTCTTTTTCTTTGTCTTCTGGTTGCATCTTTCTGCTTGCTTAATCCCTAGATTTTTTTCAGGGGCTTAAACCTGCATGTAAAACCATTTTCACCATGCCTTTTGAGGTGGATAGACTATGTAGGCCACAGAGAATACACAGATTTCTCCAGAGAGTCATTTAGCTCTGTTTCTAAAGGGAGTCATGGAATTTGGGGTGTTTTATCTTGGCATTACTAACTTAAGCTTTCACCCCAAATCTTTTAAATATTTTTCAGAAGTACAGCCTCTAGGTTATAAAGAATCTCATGAAAATATTGCCTTCTATATATGAAGGAGCCGTCCTCTCTACTAAATTAACTTTCAAAATTCAAAAAATGGTATTCTTACTGTAATAATTAAGGACCTGATGTTCATTCATATAAAATGTTTATAGCTTGAGAGGTTTCCTTTAGGTGGCTTTCCAGCTTCCACCTTTCCTTCCTATAGAGTCTCGTCTTGTTCATCCCATGGCTCATCAGCCTTCCTTAGAGAAATTGACATTTGTTTGTTTTTGGCCAATCAGAATCCAGTCCACCCCAATAGTTAATTTTGGACCTGTCACTCACCTCCATTTAATGGACTTGATGGTGCTGCTTTCAACTTTGGCCTAGGGATGGTGTCTAAACCAATCTTGGCCAAATGAAGTCTCATAAATCTTATGTCCATATTGATTGGTTTAGAGATAGACATGTGACCATAACAATACCACTGAGATGTCATTGAAATAATTCTTAAAACTTTTGGAAAATATACTGGCATACTTTTTTGGTGGTTCTTTAACAGGAGGAAGATGTGTGTTCAGAGACTGTTGCAACCATCCTTCTGTCACAAAGGGGAAACCTTCCTGAGGATGCAATGGTTGAAATTTAACTACTGCTGGACAACCTTGGGATAAAGTAGAGCCTGGGACCTTAAAATGCTATTAATATCCTGTATTAATGAGTTTTCAGCCTTGGAAGGGGTAATGCAAATTATTTTTATATAATGTCTGAGATCTCCAAAGATGAAATATATGACTGGAAAACCTCAAGAACTTTTGAAGGCCATGGAGCCAAGTCTCATCATTGGTCACACAAACAAGTTACAGTTATAGGAAGAAAAGTAGATGCATATTTTAGTGCAGGTTTCATGTGGCTACTGGATATACTGCTTCATATAATGATTAATTAAATTAATTTTCCCCACACTGAATTGACAAAATCAATACATGATTATGACATGTATGCTCAAGAAGAACTTCAGCCAAGAAGAACATGATAGGATTTTCATGGACTAAGGAATTCACTGGTGAACTACAGCAAAGTATTTCAATTTTGAAAGTTGAGTTAGACCCAGGCTTTGCTTATCAGTCCCTTGACTTAATTTTTGTAGAGTTGTAACAGCGTGGATAGTAAAGAAAGAATGAAACCTAGCCTGAACCTGCTCCCCTGCATGACCCCAGACAAGTAATTATTTCAATTCCCTCATCTTTAAAATGAATGAAGTAAATTAACATCCTCTAAAATCCTTTCTATTTTTTGTTTTTGTCTACTGTAGCATTTAAAGTAATTTTTCAAATCTTTTATACTTAGTTAAAATTTTTAAAAATAAACTTTAATTATTAATCTTGTAAATAAGTGAGTAATCTTCAAAATGGTAGGAAGAACCTTTCGCATAACCAAAAGTGAATAGATTTCAAATTCTCATGCTTACTTCCACCACCTCTCCAGGATGTACCAAGGTCTTAGGGGAAAAAAAATACATATTCTGAGAAAGTTCAAACTGATCCCTAATGTATATGCCTTACCTCCATTCATATTTACTAACTAGATTAATTATTTATTTCAATTCAAGGTTTGAGGTTCATTTGATTTTCACATGAAATCATTAACTTCATTGTTAAAGACAAAAAATGTGGTTCGGACATTTTTTATTACCTGAAATATTCAGAGGTAGAATGTTGGGGAGTGTTTTATTGAGTATTTTTTCATGTTTAACTTATTGATCATTTTTCCCCTGAAGAAAAGTACAGACAAAATTAACTGTTATTATTACTTATAATGACGGTAATGATAACAGTACACATTTATTGAGTGTACATTACACAGCCTACATTGTGCTAAATTCTGTAACTGACTTATCTCACCGAACCCTCTAAAAAAATGCTTTCAGATAGGTGCCACAGGTGTCCAGGTTTTGGAAGTGGAAAAGTGGAGGCTTAGAGAGATTTTTAAGATTTGCCCAAATCACATAATTGTAAAGTGGTTGAGCTGGGATTTGAATTCAGGCCTGCCTGATACACAAATCTGTTCTTATCACTATTGGTCCTGTAACCACTTATAATATTAATTCTGCACCAACTATCTTCTATGTCCCAGACATGTGTCTAGTGGCTTCTATACATTATCTCACTCTGCATCAAAACCAGGTAGGGTAGTTATTAACATTCTTACTGAATTGCAGGACAGAGGACTTTGACAAATTTCGATTATTTTCTGGCTTAAATAATTTTCCTTCATACATTTATGAAATGTGTCAATTGCTGCATGAATGAATGAATTTCAGCCATTGAAGAAAATGTCGGCTCTCAATTAAATGTGTGAGAATGGCCCCATCTACTCGGGACAGAAGCATTTGGGAATGAATCTATTCCACATAGACAAATCAACTTAAGAAAAAGAAAATCTTCTTCTTGAGTATTTTTAGCTCAAGCCAGGGGAGAGATAGTGGTTTATAATTCAGAACTAATGGCCTTTGAAATGTTTTTTCAATAGTTTAAAAAAAAATAAAGTGATATTCTTTGCTTTAAAAGGGCAGCATTCTCTAAGTAAACTACTTTAAAAATAATAATTATAATCTTAACTTTTTATTATCTGGTTTTCTATTAAAAAGTACTCCTGGATAGCCTTATAGTTTTTACGAGGTGACAAAGTTATTTCAGTTTGGCTTAACAGAGATTTCTGGCTAGTATTGGGTGCCAGACAAGACTCTGGCCCCTGAGAATCACCAAGGATTAAGACTCAGTTCCCTGGTCTAGAAGATTTTACTCCCCTTTTAAACACTTCCCATTAGAGGTAAAGATGCCTTGTAAGTCAACTGGCTGCATAACAACTATTTTAAACTTAAAAGTCTTTAGAGAAAGTTTAAGCTTCTTTTAGTAGGAGGAGATAATATGTGTTTTCTTTTCCCCTGGCTTTGATATACATCTTCCATAGTTAGAATTCCAATTAATATTTTAGGTTCTGGTTTGCCAAGTGAAAACAAGGCCCTGCCTTCAAGCATGTTAAGACCCAGTGATACACTGAGGGTTTGAAAGGGTTCTTCAAAAACCTCTGACAAATGAGGCAAAGTGAGGGTTGGGTTTTACAATATGCATACAGAGACTTGACAATGATCTTTAAGTTTATGAAGGGTTATTGTACAAATGGGGATTTGGCAGTAGTGACACATTTTTCAACTTACATCCAACCAAGAGTGAGTAAAACATTTTTTAAAAAGCGAGGAAAGCCCACAATTACAAAGTTTATGTAATTAAGAGACTAGGAATTTGCAAGATGCTGATATGTGAAGGAAAATGGAGGCATACCTTTAAAAAATAATTATGTGCATTTATAAAAGAGGAAACAGAGGCTCAAAGCTATGAAATCACCCAAGGTCATGCAGCCTGTGAGAAGCATAACAGGAATTCGCATCAGCTCTGCTTGACTCCGAAGCCTGCACTCTTTCCATGATATCATCCTACGGCCGTTTATGGGGTGATTTAGTTGCCAACTGGGGATAAAATAAATGGCCTTTTGAAATTCTTTCCATTGCCTTGATTCTATCCTCCCTTGCGTGATCTCTACATTGGCCACACCACTGTTCAGCAATTTGTACATACGGAGAGGATGGGACGAAAACAATGCAGTTTGATGAGTTTGGTGTCGGTTTTCAAATTTAAGTCTTTTCACTCTTGCTGGGTCATAAAATCTCAGTAAAAAGAGACCTTGGAGTTCATCTAGTGCAAGCCAATGCCAGTGTTTAATTCGATCTCCCCTTTTCTCCCCCTTTCAGCAAATACTTACTTAGTACCGTCTTGTGTTAAGGTCGTGGAGTTAGAGCAGCGAATAAGTCAGACAAGCCCCTGCAAGCATGAAACTTTTTCCTTATTTGCATTTTGTAGCTGCTCTTTCCTGCAGAGTGAGATAGACACTGTGTAATAAAGGAAAGAGGAAAGGCCAAAGCATTTCAAAGACTCTCTCCCTTACATAACTCATTAAGAACCCCCTGGTGCACAGCTGACATCTAAGGTGGTAATTGGGTACATAAAAGCCAAACTTAGCGCTTTGCCCTTAAGTAGTCTGTAGTCTTATTAACTAATTCAAATGCATTTCCGTCATGTGGCTTAAAGATTGTTGAAGTCCTAGAAATACTTTTGGACTCTTTTGAGCAGACAAGACAGATGGACTTAAAGAGTAATGGTTGGCAAGGACACATTGCTAGTAGCTGGATCTAAATGAAGGTAGTTCTGAGAGGGAGCTTAGTAAGTTCGGTGGGTGTCTGAGGAGGGATGTGGACAGGGAGTGAAAAAGAGACTACAGAGGCAGCCCAAAAAGAATGAAATAACTGAAGAAATGCACTGATAAAACCGGGAGGAATAATGTGAAATCACACCTGCCCCAAACATCTGCTTATACAGGATTGATAGAGGAGATGGGCGAAGCCCCCACGCAAGAACAGCATTTGGTGCCTAAAGCTTATCTACCCATCTCTCTCCATGAAGGCAAAACTTTAAGAGCAGTGAACCGTGGCTTAGTCATCTTTAAAACCCGCAGTGTCTTGCGCTGTGCCTCTCTTGCCGAGCGGGTGTCCCAAATAGGACTGGTGATCAAGCACTGGCTCATTTGGTAAAGGGCCTGCACTTGGCAGTAGTTTCTGAATAATAATTAAGGCTAGGGGAAGAAGTGGTAGAAATTGTCCTGTTCCTAAGCAAAGCTCAACGTGATCATTAGCCTATCTTCTGCCAGGAGCCACTTTCCTCCTCCGTTAATCAACAGCTCAGAGGTTGCCATGAAGCCAACGAGCGGCATCAGCCACCCACACTGAGCGCGCTCACATTGCTGCTGCCGTCCAGCACGAATGACTCCCCAGCCTACAGCTTCTCTTCCATGTGCCGATGTGATCCAGCTTGCCTTGGTGGAAGATGGCACTGCGCTGTGGCCGAGAGTACAGGTTTTATAATCCGAGAGATTTGAGGTAAATCTGGATCAACCACTTTTTAGCTGCATGTCCACAACGAAAAACATGTATTCCCTCTATGCCTCAGTTTCCTTGTCTATAAAATGCAGAAAATAATGACCATATCACAGGGCCATTGTGATGATTATGATAATGTATGTTAAGTATTTAGTAATTAGAAAGAGTTCAATAAATGTAATTATTGTTATTACCGTCTGTTACCTAGGTTACCAAAAAGGCTTCTTTGTGCTGTCAATGTCTAAAAATATTTTGAGTAAAAGAGCTCCTGAGGTGTCTATGTATTGTCCCCACTCCGAGGGGGACTTGAATGGGGAGGGAACGATCTGAATGATCAAGTGTTGCCCAAATAACCTCTTCCAATCCTGTCCCACTGTTTGAAACAAAAGTATTCCCCTCAACTCTCTCCTGGTTTATAATGAGCTATTTCCTAGGGAGACGTTCCATACTTCATGCAAATAGAGTTCACAGAGGTCCACCACAGTGAACCTCCAAGCAGGGCCAGGCACATCTGAATTCCAGGAGGACCTAACATATAAGGAAGGATTTGGCAATGGCTAGATCTTAGCTCAGAATGTAAAGGAAACGATGCAAAAAAGAGCAAAGAAGGAAGAGAGAATTCGACTCCCCAAGAAATGAAGAAAACTGAGTAGTCAACAAGAGAATACTTTCTGGGAGTCAAAGGTTATATTTTAATTCACATTTTCCTGCAGAAAATTAGTAAATATGAGCTAAAAACATGTTTTTATTGTATTCTGAGTAATAGCCTTTGGAAAAAAATGAAGTGTTTGGAAAACACTGGCAGAAAATCTGGGACCTGTTATGTGCCTCTGCTGGGAATGTGCATCGTGATTCAACAGGCACAATTCAATGTGAAATTATCCCCCTTTTTATGCTATTCAGTGGAAGAATAAATTAATCTACTCAGTAATGAATGCATAGTCCATTACAGTTATTGTGCCCTTTTTGAAAAAAAATAGCATGACAGCTTTATTCACTCCATGTGGCCAACCAAATTGCTTCAAGTGAAGTGCAAATAAGACAAACACTAACATTGACTTTTTCCTTTCTCTTGTACCCAGAGGCACATGCTATGGCTGCAGTGCATAAGTTAAAGTGGCAATAATAACATTAACAGTGGAAAACGGAATGAAAATATTAAACTCGGTGAGACAACTGATTCCAAAGGGCAGCAATTTTCGTGCCCCATCTGCTTGAAAAAAATGTCCTGTTAATCAGGCCTATAAAAGAGTGTGGGTGTTGGATTCCGTTCTCCGTTAAACACATAAGAGTTTCTGAACAATGATGTGTCACTTACCTGTTCAATCTGGTTGTTTTTTTTATTTTTTTAATTTCCAAAGACCTTCCCCACTCCAGGAAGTTTGCTTACTGAAGCACCACAGGAAACTGGCCAAATGAATGCTGATTACTGGGCACTACAGCAATCACCAAGGGAGAGACAAATCAGCATCAAATATTCAAATTAGAAATTTTGGTTTTTTAAGTTAGATGTCCACTGGGGCCTAGCCTAACCACTCTGCTGGAGAATACATTCATGGAAGATTTAAATAAAATCAAATTTCAATAATTTGCTTTGTCTCCTCTCCCAAAAGATTCTGAGCATGTTTAGAGAACTGAAAACTCTCATGGCATTTTCTTTTCCTGTGTCTTGTAAACAGTTCTGCTAAGACCAGCTCTACATTATTGCCATTGTCTTTATGGTATAAGGCTTAATAGAACATGTGACTCAGAATAATAAGCGATGTATTGGAAAGCAAAAGGAGAACCGAGGTTGAATTTTTCTTTAGGTTTCGTTGCTACTATTGTAAAATAGTGCTGGAGAGCACGGGCTTTTTGCTTAGATGGACACGACGCTGTTTAGAGTCCGGCTCTGCCATTTGGTTGCTCTGTGGCCTTAGACAAGTTACTTCACCTCTCAAAACCTTGGGGATCTGTCCTGTCAAATGGGCACCAAAATTCCTTTGTCACGAGACTGTAACGATTAAGTCAACCTTAGCACAGTGCTTGGCTCATTATGAATAGTTTACAAAGAGTAGCTATGGACATAATTATTAAGCACTTCAATTTAAGATTATGTGTCCAGTTCCTTCAGGGAAAATTGATTGATTTTAGTTTGGATATAATCCAATAGATATAAATCTAAATAGGGCATTCATTGTTTGTTAAGGGCAAAAAAACCCCAAAAACTTTACTATGAATAACTCTTTCAGTACATTGCCTGTGACATGTACATAATCAGGCAATGGGACTGGCCCTAGGACAAGGGACCTCGGGCAGAGGGTTTCACACAGAGCAATTGAAATAGGTTTATGTTACCACCAGGTAGAAGGCACCTACAATGACATCACAAACTTAGGTGACTGAATGAACCAAATAAATACCTGCTTTCTGCCTCCTATATGCAAAGCACTTCACATATTTAATAACCCTACCATGTAAGTATTATCACCATTTTAGAGGTGAAATCATGAAGGCGCTGAGCCAATAAAAGACCTGATCCAAGTCGCACAGCTATAATGGTGGAGTAGTCGTTTAAGCTGGACTTGCATCTTCTGTTAGACTATGTTTTGCTTTTCTAAAAAGACTTCATAGCCTACCCTGGTGAAGAAGTCTAGACGACTGGCAACTTGTCCTCTAGGAGGGTCATGCAGTAAGAAACTCCATCCAGAGCAAGAAAGAAAAGCAGGAGAGACACTAGCTTCAAGGACTTTGAGTGTGCTTGGGGGGCAAGCCTGATACACCTGCTGCTCCAACTCTCCTCTGCCCAGGTCCGTAGGCTCATGCCCTGTGCTGCAATAAGAGGCCGAGAGGAAAGTACAGCTGCTGTTTGGTTCACAAGCCAGGAGAGGTAGGTGGTGGGTGGGTGGGGGCCTGGACTTTGGACCCAGACTGCCTGAGCTGGAATGCCACCTCTCCTATGGACATCCTCACTGATGCTGAGCAAGTTCCTTGAACTTGTCCAAGCTTTCATTTGTTTTTTCATCTGGAAAGTGGGAATAAAACCCTACCTGCCTCCTAGGTTGTTATGATGATTAAATGAGTTAATACGTACCAAGTGCTTAGGAGAATGCCTGGCATCTACTAAGTTCTCAGTAGATGTTACCTTGCGTTACTCTATAAGTTACCAAGACTGTGGCAGATAATTTGACTTTTCTAAATTTTGGGAGATATGTTGGCATGTCCTTGCCACTCTCTGCATCATCACTGGCACCTTTCTGTCATGCTTCAGGGATGTCGTAACTGAGGAGCCAAAAGCAATAGGCCCCTGAGGGCCTCCGGCAAAGGCAGCACCCACAGTATTAACATCAAGGCTTTTTCTTTCTCCTTTTTCTCCAAAGCAAGATAATGTTCTGAGTAGGATAAGAAGAAGAATTGGTAGGAAGCAACGAAGACAGACGCTGGTTGTCACTCAAAAAATGGACTACCTTTTTCTTAACTCTCAGCCAGAATCCCCAAAGAGAGTAAAGTGGGCAAATTAACCCAGATGAGTCCTGGGGGCTGAGGCAAGGGCGTCCGTGCCTGTTCTTAGAGCTTGAGAAACAAGCAAGAGTTGAGAGACCTGCCTGGGTGGTCGGGGCACCTGTACAATGAGTTCCCCTGCATTGACTTGGGACTAGTGGTGGTTAAGGAATCAGAGCCAGTCCCAGTGGATTCTCTGAGGCTCTAGAGTGGCACGCAGGTAGCTGGTCGGAGGGCTAAGTCTGAATGGACTTTAGGCTGGGAGTCAAGGAGATGTAGCAGGTTTACTTCGTTGACGATGAGGACCTTAGAGGAGCTAAGGTACGGGTTGGGCGGGGACCAAGTACTAAGGGCTACCTCCTCCCATCCCCAGACAACACAGAGGTGTTGTGCAATCCCCTGGAAATATATGTGCTACCTGGGAAGTGGGACTCAGAATGGGTACTTAAAGTAGAACATAGGTGGGAATCATAAATCAAGAGAATTATGGTAACAGCTCACCTGAGTGACATGCTACCGAAGGCAGCAGCAGCGAGTTTGCGCCAATGAAAGAGGGTGCTATGTGCGGGCAGAAACATTTCAGGTGTGTGCACCGGTGGGTCTCAGTGGCATGACCCATGAGATCTTGTTTTGTTTTTGCTAATGCACTGAAACTTTATGAAATGCTAAACTGTATGCTAAGCACCGTGCTAACTTCTGAAATGGGATTATCTCATTTCATCATCACAAAAGCACTGTGGGATAAATACAGTTATTATCTCCAATTTACAGACATTAAATCTGAGGCCTAGAGAGGTCAAGGTTATACTTTTAGTATGTGAGGGGACTGGAATTCAAGCCAGGCAGTTGCCGATATGCTCACAGCCTGTATAGTCAAGTACCATGACAACCTGCCTCCCTCAGACGATTATCGTGGCAGACCCTCTGACATACATTGATATTGAGTGTAACAGGAGACCCCACCAAAGAGGTCTGCAGGAGAGATGGGAGGTGTGTGGGTACCTCTGGGAGCAGCTGACTACCAGTTTGCAGGTCACACTGGGGAAATCCTAAAATGCTCTGGAAGTGTTTGAACATTAGCTGGATTTCTTGATGAAGAGGGCCAAATCATTGCTATTATGATCTTATTTTTGCGTCTGGGACACGGTGGCTGAGAAAACAAAAGCCATACAAATAACATCTCCACCTGTTACAAAGAGAGTGCAGGATGGAGCCATGAAAGGGTCCCTACATTGTCGTTTAGTACCTAGTGTTGATTCCAGTTTGGGTCTCATTACTTAGTTGTTAACATAGTTATTCTCATCGGGGTTTTAGGATCTTCTCCTAGGCCTTGGAATCTTGAAATTCCCTGATGATGTGAGTGCTATGGACTTCCTTTCCCCTGTTTGGTGTTCATAGAGCATTTCCAGCTGAATCACTAAATCCTTCCTCAGCCGTGGACATACCTTCCAGCCGAGGCCTTAGTAACACAGGTACCATACACTTTGACTTTCTTTCTTTTTTTCAGAGCTCCTTAGTTTTATATGGAACCCTTATAAATTGGCCCTCTATGGCTTTTGTTTTTCATCCTTAGTTTTCTATCTTGTCACCATGTTAATTTATATCCTAGGAAATCTCCTTGATTTTAACTTCAAGCATTCTTTTGATTTTTAAAAACAAATTTCAGTAATCATGTTTTTATTCTCGAATCACTCTTTCTTTGGATGCCCTTGGTCTCTTTTATTCAGTGGCACACAGACACATATTTGGTAGACGCAAAATCTTCTCAAATCTCCCTGAGAATTCTAATGGAATTTGTTGTTATTTTAAAACTTGTCTTCTGCTCTCTGAATTATCTTTGATTCCTCTGTGATCTGTTTTTACTATTTGTAACTGAGGTGACGAGTATGTCAACTAACCTGATTGTGGGAATCATTTTGTAACATATATGTATGTATATCAAACCATTACATTGTACACCTTAAACTTACAGAATGTTGTAAGTCAATTATCTCCCTCTCAGTGCAGCTGGGAAAAAATAAAATAATTACTTTGGCTACTAAAAAGTTTTAAAAATAAAATTTAAAAGTGAAGATGCTGGTAAATTCTACTTAGTGATCCTTGATTTCCTATTCGTATTTAAAACAAACGACTGAATAGTTGGGGTGTGTTTGCTTTATTATTATATTAATAGGTCTATTTCCTGCTATAGGTCCCCTTTCCTTCAGCGGGAAGCCTTAAGCAGTGGGGAGGGGGCGTTCTCTAACGGGATTGTTTTAGGCTAAGTGGGCAAAGAGCCAGCAGTTGGGCTCTAGCCCTTGAAACTCGAGATAGAGAAGGGCTTTATTTCAGGCTCCAGGTCCCAGGCAATAAGCCACAGATGTTCTCCTTTGATTTTTTCAAGAGGTTTGATCTGAAGGTGATGACGACGACGACGATGATGATGATAGAGATAATAGCTACTATTCATGTAACATTATGTACTAGGCATGGTCTTTAGAACACCACATATATAAACCCATTTACTACCCACGACAACCCTTTGAGTTAGGTACTATTACTATCCCCCTTTCGTACATGAGGAAATGAGGCACAGAGAGGTTGAAGAGCCCGCCCAGAGTCACGTGGCTTAGTCAGTGGCAGATGCAGGCTTTGAACCAAGGTAACCTGGCTCACAGCCCAACCTTTTAACCTCTAGGTTATATTCCTAGACCAATTGCCCTCTGTGAGTAGAGGTTGGGGTTGAGAGGTGATTAGAACAGTTTTTCCTCTATAGATCCTCGTTTTCACGTGCAGACTTAAAGAAATGTTACCAGCCCTGTGTTTTCCTTGTCCCTATAAACTCTGAGCTTAGGGTTGTCCCAGAGTTGCTACTGGTAGGAAAGCCCCCGCCTCACTTCACTGCAGGCTGTCTTGTAGAGAATTCTGTGCTGGTTCATCCACTTAGAGGATTCCATCTGCTTCCTGTCATCCAGAAATTCATTGTAATTTCTCATTCACTAATGACCACTGTTCTTCAAGCCCTCATCTAAAGTACTTTGTGGTTATTGTTTATTCTTTTTTTATGCTTCTATATTTCTATTTCAGTGGATCCTCAGAGGCCTGGATTGTAAATCTGTGCTCAGGCTGGCGTCTTGAAATGACTTCAAAAGTATGTTATGTTGCTATGGATATTTAGGCCATTTTGCTATATTTTTATATTGGCACTGTGGGAAGAAGTGTAGATTCAAGCTGTGCTGTTAATTTCCACTTATTTATTTTACATTTATATATAATTAACAAAGGTATACATTATCACCTGGACATAGAATTTAATAAGCATGGATTCCAAGCAGATTATTGTGCATAATTTTCACTGGTGTTCCAAGTAGGTATTTCATAGGCTGGAGAAAGGGTTCATTTAAGCTAAAGTCAGTTTGAATGTTCTGGGTACTTCAGTGGAGCCACTCTTCACAGGGATGTGAAGGATGGTAGTTTATATCGATACTTCAGACTGAGTGAGTTCCTAGGAAATCACCTAAAGTGGTCTAGGAGATGCCTAGTCTATGTTGGCAAAATATCCAATATCGAAGCAAAAGAGTTTTTTTCCCTCACAAAATGTTCAGTACTTTTCTTCTATGGTTATTGTAAAGATTACAATAGATGTAATGTATGCAAAATCACAAGGACTCATATGTTGTAGATGCTTGATAAATATTCGTTTCCTCTAAAGTTGTGGAATCTCAAACCAAACTGAAGCACTCGTATTAGAAACTGAAAATCTGATTCAATATGCTGAAGAGACGGCAGAATCAAGCTGTGCTGAAGCTCACGGACCGTGAAGTCACACAAACAGAGTCACAGTTGTACCTCTTAATCGCCTGTCTTCTTATGATTCAGCTTCCTCAATTATAAAATAGAGATCATAATAATTATATTTACTTTGTGCAGTTATTAGGAAGGTTCAATAGGATAATGTGTGTAAAGTACTCAGTGTATTATGAAATAGTAGCATGTTATGTGGCCCATAGTACATGGTCAATAAGTGTTATTGACTGTTATCATAATTGCTGTACCTTCCATGTTTTAGGGATATATTTTATGCTGATATTTTTGAAAGCCTCGGAACATAAAGACATATGGAGTATAAAGATGGTAACCTGAGCACAAATTTACAGCCCAGGCCAAGCCGTAAAGGCGCTAGGGGGTGACACGATACTCACAGCAAGTGACGCTTGCAGGGGTGCCCAGCCTCTTGGCGTCTCTGGGCCATGTTGAAAGAAAAGTTGTGTTGGGCCGCACGTTACATTGTGACATGTAATCACAAAAAAATTTCATTATGCTTTAAGTAAATTTACGATTTTGTGTTGGGCTGCATTCAGAGCCACCCCCGGACACATGCGGCCCGCAGGCCGAGGATTGAACACTGCAGGAAAGTTCACAGAATGCTTTTCCCAAAGAGCGTTCGGTAGAACTGCAGTCCCTGGAGATGTTTTGAGACAAAAAGTTTCATGATAAGTTATGGAAACAAAACATATTCAATCCTATTTTGTATATTAAAGGTCTAACAAATTTTGTCTTAAGAAAACCTCATTAACTTTATTTAACCTAACACATCCTCCCAACCTTGCTGACATAAATAACACTTATAACTTGTATCACCAATATGCTATGGAAATTCTTTGAGAAACTCTGATTTATGCCTTTAGGTTTAAGAGGGTACAGTTATATATTATGAAGCTTGGCACTCTTAGTGACGGTTAGTTAAGCTTTAATTTCCAGCCTCTAATTGTCTGAATATCTAAAATAGTGAATATTAGTGTTTTTATAGAAAAGTACACACAGATATAATTATTTCAGAAAAGGATGTAATGACTCCAAAGCAATACTGAGGGATACTTTTGGGAAGTTTCAACTGAAAACAAGAAGATCAGGTTAAACCAATTATCTAGATAGAGGAAACGCTTGTTATTAAACATGCATTAAACTGTTCAAAAGAATTACTGTGCGGGTTGGAGTATGTCTCCAAAGATGCTTTCAAATGTACCACATCTCCTCGTATTCACTCACTTTTGTATTCAGTCTGAGCTGACCTGTTTACTGTTTTCACCAATAGAATGTATAAGTTCTGCACTTAAGCCTGAAGCAGGCTTGGAGGTTGTTGTTTTCATGCTTTTGCTTTTAGGAGCCCTGAGTCCCCATGGAAGTTCTGCTGGAGAAGCCAAGTGGAGAACAGAAGAGACCATGGAACTAGGTAAAGAGAAAGAGAGAGAGAGAGAGAGAGAGAGAGAGAGAGAGAGAGGTGCCCAGCTATCTGCATGTCCCAGTTCAAATAGATGAAAAATAGATAGAAAGCATTAGCTTTTGAACCATGCTTGTCAAGGTATCAGACGTACGAGGGGGCTAACTAGGACTTTGCAAACCAGTTAAGTCCTCAGATTATTGTAGCCTCAACCAAAATCATGGGAAACAGAAGAACCACCCAGATGAGCCCAGTCAACCCACAAATCCATGGGAGATAATAAAATGGTTATTTTAAGCCAGTAAATTTTTCATTGTTTTCTTACACAGTACATCAATAGATGATTGAAGCACAAGGGTGGAAGGTGTAAAAGAGTGCACAGAAAAGTATCCTGATGGAATGCTCTTCATTTTATTTTGTTTTCCTAAGCACCAGTTGAGTAGAGTGTTTAATATTTGTTCACAGGTCCCCCTCTCACAGTTCTATGCTGACTGACTTCACAAGAGCTCAGAAGGGCAAATATATCACAAAATTAGCTTGTCAAAATACTACAGAAAGATATCTTCTAGAGCTACTCATAGTTCGTGTCAGAACTTTTCTTCTTTAGAGGAAATTGCTTATAAGATTTAAAAATAGATTCTCCCATCCAGCTTTGCATTTAAGTTTTAAAAGTAATAAACGGAATAACAAAAGTAAACAGGCTGCCTGTGTAACAAGAGGAAAGTATTACCGCATCGTTACCATAGTCTTCTTTCTAAGCCAGGCCCTGAACTCTGTTTTTTTTTTCTCCAGGTCAGTAATTCTCATTTCAAGAGTGGCCAAAATGAGAAATAAAACTACACCTCATGGGTAGCTTTTCGCAGTGAGAAATTGGAGGAATGGGAGCTGAGAAGGAGGTGTCACAATTTGGGAGCGTGATGCCCAAGAGCTAGGTGGGACAAAAAATTAGTAAAGAAAGTAGGAGAAATTTTGGTTTTGTTTGCCTGTTCGGTTTTTGTAATTGCTCTGGGTGCGGAACTTTGATGAGAAGGAATAATCAAGGACTTGAGGCAAATTTTTGGACAAAGACTGCATGACACCATACTTTACCAATAGTGAAGACATAAATTTTATCTCGAGTTATAAAGGCTCACTTGCGTTTCCTCTCAGTGTGACTCTGGAAAGAGATTTTCATATTCTTGGGATTTACTAGAATTACACATGAAAGGTCATTGTCAATGCAGTTAAATACAAATATGTGAAACCCTATTTTACGTACTATTTGGGGAAAGAGAGAGCATAAAGTTGACAAGTTCTTAAGCCATTGGTAATCCAGTAGGAAAGCTAAGAAATGTATTTACGGATGTTAACAGAATATCATAGCAGAATGTCATAGCTAAATCAAGACCAGCATCGACAGCTCAGCTATTTGTGAAACTGGTGGGTTGATGGCTTCTCTGACAATCAGTTTGCATAAATGACTGTACACCAGTTTGCACATTCTATGAAAAGAACAAGAAAAATATTTGTTTGTTTGATTTTCTTTGTTAGTCTGCTTGAAAAGCTCCCAATAGAGCAGAAAGGGATGAGGCTAGTGAATGATGGAATGTTTTTCTCTACTTCCTTGACTACTGGACTGGTATTGAACCTCTGCTCAGTGAGTTCTAAGTTAAAATTCAAGAGACTGGTTTCATAAAGAGCTTTCCAAAATACTCATCCCAAGTAGTGCCACTTGGGAGCCCAAGTGGCAATATATGGTACAGGAATGGTGGGGGTGCCATAGTGCCCACATAGTGTCTGGAAAACAATGGGCATTCGGTTAATATCTGATGAACAAACAAAACCCTGGAACATTCATACTGTTGGCTTTGGGAGCCGCAGGAACTCATGCCCTTGACCTGGATGCTCCTGGTCACAGTGGGCACCTTTAACATTAACAAAAACAAAAAAGGGTGGAGAGCTCTATGGGAAGAGGACAAGAAGGATCTAAAAAGGAGAAAAAGAAAAGCCATGTCACGTAGGGACTAGAGGCGCCATCTTGTTCACAGCATATGTGAGATAATTGGGAACTCAAAGAATCCGAGATGAGGGGTGGGAGGGGGATGGTGAGAGCAGAAGTTGATTTCTATGTTCCAGCTGCTATGGTCAAGAGCAGGGAATATATTTCATGACTATTAAAATTGTTCCATTTGTATATACTTTTTGGTGGAGCCTCAGGACTTTTGGGTTATATAAGAAACAATGTCACAAAGAGAAATCTAAATGTTTTCTATGCTATGAGAGCAAAGAACAAAGATAGACTAACCTAGACAAGAACAAATGTTCCCTACCTGGTTGTAGGACGGTGATGCTTTATAATGTTGTACAGATTGGGATGTGCAGAAGGTAATGATAAAAGGAATAGGCCAGTTTCATGCTATTGATGTTTAGTTTCAATAGGTGACCTCTTTTAACAGTGAACATCATGTGTTTGGAAAAATGCTCACTCGGGTATGGCAGGAGAGACTGTCTTCACTGTGCTGAATAGCTCCTGTAGTTAGGCAATTTCTGATTTATTGTCTAGGTTTAAACACTTATCAGTGCACCTTATGAAAATCTAGGCCAATTTACTTTGAGGTAGAGCCCGCAAAAGTTCTTGCACAATATACATTAAGAGGGTTTCTGGGCAAAGATAGTAACATGGTGAGCTCTGTACTCAAAGACATCCTTTTCTTCTAAGGTTATGTGGCAGTGAGTCTGCACTATTCTACACTCTGGAATAAAACCTGAATCGGTATTGAAACCCACACAAAGAAGTCGAATCACCTTCCTAGGGAAATTAGCTGCACAAATATCCTTAGAGCATCACAGAAAGAGAAGCTACATTCTCAGATGTGAGAAATATCTAAACCGAAGTTCTTGTAGCAGTGTAAACTTATTTCTCTTTGTCTTGTCATATTAAAAAGTATACAATAAACTGTACTAAAATAGACACAAAATAAAATCATGTGATATACTAATGATGCTTGAAACCTTGTAATATGTGGATGTGTGCCTGAGAACCTTATTTGGCTTGTTACTCTTTTCACAAATCTGTCAGTTTCCTTTGACGTTTCACGTTCTTAACATTTGACTTCATTTTCCTTCTCACCTTTTCCCGGAATGCCTCTGAGTTGCCTCACGTGATTACTTGTTTCATGAGCCCCACAACCGAAAAGCCGCTGTAAATGCCTTCCATGTTGGGACACGCAGGTGACATCTTCAGCTGTTGGCGCCTTAACACACACCGCTCCTCTGAGGCCTCCCTTCCTCCTGCTGCCTTTCTTTCTGCACCATCATCCTCTTTTTTTAAAAAATTTCATTGACTATGCTATTACAGATGTCCCATTCCCCCCACCCCACTCCTTATCCCCTCTGCCCTGCATCCCATCCCAATAGCCCCATGCCATCATCCTCTTTGGATGTAGCTTTCAAAATTGCCTTTATGTTTCCATTTTGGTCGTGAAAGATCCCAGCCCGATAGAGAGAATTTCATTTTTAGAATTCTCAGGATTTAGTGAGGTTTACTTGTCATCTAGATGATAGGTAGTCCTTCTTTTTTCTTTAACTTGGATTTACTGGGGCGACACTGGTTAATTAGACAATCCTTTCTGAATTCTTATGCTCAGCAAGTGTTTAAATGGCTATCTTGAAAAAGAGTTAGATGAATAAAAGAACTGAAATATAACTTATTGTATCACATCTGTGTCTTGGTGTACACGAATTTTATCCCAGGCTCCATTTTCTTTTCCTATTACATTCTCCTGGCTGAGAATGAAAGAATAATATCATGGATTGAAATGCCATTTCTGGAAATTTATTTCTGGCTGGCATTTAACTAGCCAAGAGACAGCATCTTAAAAGATGATTAATGAGTAATAGACATCATATTTATGTTGCCAGTAACACAGCAATCAGTCTGCATTATTCAACAATTAGCACTTTAATGGATTATGTTGATTAATTGTTTGGAAGGAGACTTCCTAAATCTTAATAATTATTTTAAATATCATATACAATGAGAGTTTTATTTTAATGGTGAACCTACTCTCTTACTAGTAGGTAGGAAAAGACCCTAAGCCTAAACCTTGCAAAGGAGGGTAGGCAGTAGAGGGGAAGGTAGTGTAATAAAGTGGTTAGCCATGTGCTCTGGGGTCAGACTGATCCGGTTGAAAAATTCAGCTGTGAAATGTGTTGCCTATGAGGCTATGGGAAAATTATTTAACCCCTCTAAGTCTCAGTTTCTTCATCTGTAAAAATGGAGTAAATTTGTTGTGAAAATTACATGAAATGATGCATCTAAAGTGCAAAGCACAGAGCTTGGTACAGAGCCCACTTTCAATAAATGGCAGTGAAGTGGGTATTTGCTATTATTTTTGTCTGTCCATTAACTTTGATACCTTGCTATGTTTGTCAGATCCTTCCTTTCCCAGCCTCCCTTGTGGCCAAGGTAGCCACATGGCCCAGACTTAGCTCTGAGTCAGCAGTTAGAGTCACAGAGGGGCAGGGTGGGAGAATGTGTCCTGATGATGACAGTGGTAGCCGTAATAGCCCACGCAGTCCTTGAGGGTAACAGGGTTAGAAGTGCTGTGGAGGCTTCCAGAGTTTTGTCTCTGGTGCGAGCACTGGACCTGGCCTCCCTCGGTCCTGCCCATTCTAAATCTGGTCCTCCAGCTTTCCCAGCTCTTCTGTGAGCTATGTAATGTCATTTCAGTAAATCCCACTTCTCTTTCAATCAGGAAGAATTGTTTTCCATTGCTTAGGAAATTATTATGTCAATTTGTAAGCTACATACTGTTCGTGACATCATCTGGAAACATGTTCTGGAAGGACTATTATTTGTCTTCATTAATAAACACTATTAGGACAGGAAGTGTATCTGCCTTGTTCTCCTTATATTCTGAATGCCTAGGAAATTATCTGGTTATATAGTAAATGTTTAATAAATATTGACTGAATAAAGAAATGGTGAATTATGGGTACAGAAAGAGCAATTATAATGACATGCTAATTCTGTCTGCCGAAGGTGTAACAAACTGCACATAAAGCAATCACAAGGTGGTATCTCTGCTACAAGAGAAGATAAAAGGTGAGAGAATGTACTGCTGGACACTTCTTCATTTATAACAATGAACATTTTCTAGAGAAGGGAAGAACATCCCAGACAAGAATTTATATATTTAAAATTTCGGTAATGCCAAATTAGGAAAATCAAAATGCCCTTCCTGCCGTGATAGCAGGCTGAGTGCTATGTACGTGTCTGTATCTTGACCACGTCCAGCAGGGAAAGGTGTTTCCTGGCAAACAGAAACTCAGAGAATGTGCCAGAAAACCAGTCTAAACGAAGATACATTTTAAGGGTATATTGGGGACAGCAGAAATGACCCCAGATGGAGGGAGGGTCAGTGGTGCAGGAAGGAATGAAGGACAAGGAACACGGTGAGTATATGAACATTGACCATGTAAAGAAAAGCGATGTTTTGTGGAGACTATAAAATCATATGGGGAGAGAGAATAATACATTTACCCACACATAGGGAGAGAGTGAACTAAGTTCCGGCATTCCGAGGTGTGGGCATTGTTGAGAGTAGGGTAAATGAACACAAAACTGTGATATTAGATTTTGGCAGGTCATGAAAGCATGCGGCAATTTCTACAAGAATTACTGAAAACAGCTAGAGAGCATGTAACTCTCAACTCATAGAGTGAAAAAAATGGAATCATAATAACTAATTATGTAAAAAGACAGCAGGGGGAGAAAAAAGAACATAAAACAGTTGACAAGATTTCAAATTGCATAATTTAAAATCCAATAATTGCATTAAATGTAAATAGAGTAAATACTCCAGTTAAAAGAAAAAAATTTTCAGAATGAATTATAATTAACAAAATAGTTAAATATAGGCAGCATATAAGAAACATATCTAAAACATAAAGCTATTGAAGAGTTCAAAGTAACAGAAGGAAAAACGTCTACCATGCAAACATTAGCTAAAAGAAAGCTAATGAGAATTAATTAAAATTAATTAAAAGAAATAAATGAGAATTCCTCTTTGTATGCAGTTAGTAACTTCCCTAAAATGAACACAAGTATTGGGAAAAAAGGATACATTTATAATCATAGTGAGAGGGGTTTTTATTTTTAATATTTTCTCTGTAATATATGTATAACAAGCAGACAAAAATTAGTGAAATATAGAAAATTCTAAAACAGGATTAGCAAACTTAACCCCCAGGTTTTTTTACCTCACCTAAGTGAGCCACACCCCAAAGAGCTGGGAAGCCCCTAGTTACCCTGGGTGATGTGGGAGTTCTTCCTGCTTCGCTGTCCTGAGGATGGCTGTTGGCTGCCCGAGAGACAGGTCTGAGGATGGAGCTGACTCCTCACTCTCACTCCCGTACTGCCTGACACACCCTAATGTACACTCGGCTTCTCTGTCCCAGAAGAGACAACTTCTTACTCTACTTGCCCCTTCCTGCCGCAGACCCCCTATGGCTATGTTGGTTAACTCCTACTCAGCTCCTACACTATCCGCGCTGGGAAGCCCTGGCGGACCAGCCTGCACCTCCCCTGGCCCAGGCAGGCCAACTGCACAGCCCATGCTCTTGGCCGCTAGTTTTAGTTTTACTGTCTCAGAAAAGCTGTTCACTTCAGGACTTGGACACACATCTTGCCACAGGGCCCTCCAGAAAAGGAAAATGAACACTCACTTTCTCCAAGAGTTTACAGGAACACCCAGTTCCCCAAACTGTTGATGACACTGGCTATTATAAAGCACAATAACAACACAGCAATTGGAAGAGAATGATTAATAAGTTGTTTTAATTGTGTTTTAATCTCCAGATCTTAGACAACTAGTGACATATAATCTGTTTTTCTCCCAAATTTTTATTAAAAAGCACTTTTTTTGTACTGACTTGTATACAGGTCCTCCAAGAGTAAACTTATTAAAATGATATTTAGAGTAGAGATTGCAAATACTTTTTCCCAGTTTGATATATTATCTGTGTGATGGTATCTGGTGTATTTATTAGTTTGCTTGTTTATTTTATCTTCTGTTAGAATGTAAGTTGCATGACAGTGAATACTTTCATTTATCTTGGTCACTGCTACATCCCTAGCACCTACTACGAGGCATGACACATAGTAGATAATCGATACATATTTGTGGAATGAATGAAATACATGAACTCCCACTGTGGGCCAGGGCCGGTCCTAGCGCTGAGGATGTAGAGGTGGAAGAAACAGTCCCTGACTTCACAACACCCACAGTATAGGGGCTGACTCTAAACATACTCTGAGAACCACAAAACGATGTTGGGTTGGCCTATTTTTGCTAACTTCATTGATTTGGATATTTCGAGTGTGTCAACTATCTCCCACATGGTATAACATTGATTACTCTCAGTTAATGTCATGATTCGATCTCTATCAACTTCAATTGGTCTACCTGACCATGGAGAATTGTCTAGTGAGAAATCTCCAGCATGAAGCTTTGCAAACCACTTTTGACATGTTCAGTCAGTCACAGTACCTTCTCCATACACTGCACAAATCATTTTTTGCATTTCAGTTGTGTTTTTTCCTTTCTTGCAATAATTAAGCATAATGTGCCAAAAATATTGTGTCTTTTCTTCCATCTTCAATATTAAAATGGTTACACAAAAATTCACCAGTTTTGGTAAGTTCATTTTTAAAACGCACGCTGATATGACAACTATCACAATACAATCAACGAAATTGTTTTGAATGAAGTTCAAGGCAACCAAGTGCTACTAGAGCCATCTCACAGAAAAAAAAACAAATGAACTTTTTGGCCAAACCAGTAGGTTTCCAGCACTGGTAGGATTCTTACACAAAGGGGATTTAGGCAGAGGAGAGGAACTTCTAAGATGCGCCCTCTCCCATTACCCCTGCCCCTGCTACACAGGCTTTAATAATATTCCCTGCCCTTCAGTGTAAGTTTGTCCTAGTGACTGGCTTTTAACAACAGAACACAACCAAAACAATGGGATGCCACTCCAAGCTTAGGTTACAGCATGACTGTGACTTCTATCTTTCTCACTTTCTTACTCTCTCTTGCTCGCTCCCCGCATTTGCTCTGGATGAGGAGCAAGCTACCATGGTGTGAGGGCCACCAGGGAGACATGGAGGGAGCAAAGTCAGTGAAGAACTCAGACCCATGGTCCAACAGGCCACAGTAACCTGGCTGGAACCTCCCTAAAGGTCTTGAACTTAAGGTACCCAGTTAGGCCTTACCCTGAACGTTGAGCCACTGAGACTATGAGATAATAAATTTCTGTTGTTTTAAGCCTCTAAGTTTGGGGGTAATTTTGTTAATCAGTAATAGATAACCAATACAGAGACATAGTGAGTTTATGCACAATTTTATCAACTTCATACCTATGGTAATATAATGATGAGCCACATCTAGAATTCACATTTCTCACTTCCAGGATTCCCTATGCAATTCTCTCCTTTTCTGAAGGGAATGGAAAAAGAAGCAAAGCAGTCAAAGTAGAAAAGACACTTAAGAATGGACACAGATAGAGGAGAGAGCATCAGTCCTGCCAACTATTGGTGCTCTCTTGCTAGGACTTCAAAATAAGAAATAGCTGTTTCAAAATAGAGAAGTAACTGCAATACCTCCAGAGATTTTTCAGTGGTGATTGAAGGAGGAGGCATTAGTTTTTCCTACTGCTACGCCCCTATCTTTTCTCATCGCATAACTCTGACCTTTTCCCTATAGTGTTCACCCCTCCAGAAACAGCTGCAGAGCCAGAAATGGAGGGTCTGAAATGAGAACAGAGGGATGATGGCACAGAAGTGCTGTCTTTTCTTTCTTTTGTTTACCTCAACATGTTCTGAGCACAGGACCAATTAGCTCGGCACCTTAAAATGATTGCAAGCTAATTATTTGGGCTGACAGATGCACACAGAAGGGCTCTCTCAGAATCTACTTCTAGAATTACCAAGGAAACAAAATGAAAACTGCATCTCTGTAAGTTCTGGCCCTCAACTTTACAGGAACTCACATTGCTAGAAGGAACTTAATCAATGACACAACAAAAATACCATGTAAGCAAGTGAGAATACCTCATAAGGACCAGGTAAAAGGATGCTGGCAGAGGCACTCTCAGGTGTCTCACGGGTATCAGGAACACCTGAGAGTTAGTGGGACTTTTGAAGAAAGGCCTGAACAATCACAATCTTCCTTCAGACAGGAATGGGACTCTACCACATACCATTATCTTTTGGTGGCAGCAATGTCCCCAGCTTAAAAAACAAACAAACAAACACTTGATCGTATTTCTTCTCCTTTTTTTTTTGGTTACTTTCTAGACAGTGGTGGCTACCTGACAAAGTACTGACCAGTGAGATGAAAGATGAAATGGTATGGTATGGCAGAAAAATATGGATATTCTGATAAGAAAGAAAAAGGAATAAACTTAAATGACACATGCCTTTACCTTCATCCTTTGCTCTTTCTCTTTCTGCTTGCCTGGAATGCAGTTACAATGTCTGCAGCCACAGCAGCCATCTTATGACCACAGGAAAAATCTGCTTGCCAAAGGTAGTGGAGATGGACAAGAGAAGGAACTAGATTCCTTCATGGGATCCTTATGTCACTACACTGACACTGGGCTGCTATCTCCAGACTTTTGTTTTGTGGACAAAAGTAATTATTTTACTTAACTAATCCATGATTATAGAGGGCGTCTGCTACTCACAGCTGAGTGCAATTATAGCTAATTTATCAACCTCTATAAAATATATAACAAACTATGTGTAAAATTAATAATACAAAGTCTGTGCTGAGTTGCAGGTGCCTGGGGTTCACAAGGCTCACCCCCTTGTTAAGTGATCTGCTCACACCCAGAGCATCACAGCACATAAGTTTCAAATTTCTGTTACAGCAAAACGATAAACTTCTACATGCAGTTGATCTTTGCGGTCACTTTTGAATGTTAAATCTTCTGTTGCTAAGAGTCCATATTTTACTTAAGTATAGAGGTAATATGTTTTACAATTCAGAAAACACAGGAGAAATTTTAACTCCATGGTGAGAATTTCTCTAAATGGTTTATAAATAATTCTCCAGTGACCATAACACTAAGCTCTAGCATACATGTGGTTTACCAAATAAGTCATCTAATTCAGGACACAGGGCATCCTTTTACAGATTCAGTAGACTATCCCATTCATTATATTCATAAGGAAAACAATGGGCAATATATCATTTGAAAGGGATGTTGACCAAGGGCTGTTTGAGTATCCTTCGGAACAATGGGAACCCCTCACACCACTTGTAGCCCACATTTTAGCTGTGGTGCCCTTGAAAACTGAAATCTTAATATGTTATAGCCTTATGGGAAAGAGATTTCACTTTCTCAAAGCCTTTTCTGTAATATGCCAGACTTGAGACATTCTTTTGAACAAAAGTTTGCAGTTCAGAAATACCTCCTTGATTATCCTTTAAATATTCACAGTAAATGTTAGCTTATTAAAAGCACTGAGAAGTCTAATAGTAAAAGCACCTGTTAATACATTTTTTAGTTGAGCATAGCTCATAGATCCATTTTCTTATACAACGTATGTTTCCATAGATTGCTTTTGAAATGCTGGCATAGAATACCATTGGAATCTAGAATAGCATGGTTTTAAAACTTCAGATTTTCTTTCTTAATATTTTTAGCCTTAAGTTGGTTTGCTTACTATGAGGAGAACTTATAGACAATATTGGACAGGGAAGCCCTAACCTGCTTTGCAAATTGTCATATCAAATGACTATCTCCTCTCCCTCAACTGAGATTTTTCACTGAGGAGCTCCGAGACCCCTTCTACTGCAGGAGATCCTGCGGCTCTGTTCTGTTTCGAACAGCAGGGTTTTGTCTATTGAAAATCTCTTTGAGTGCCGTGCTATCTCCCAATCAGTGGGACAAATATTATACCACTCTTGCTTATCTCTATCCCAAAGTGGGACTACGCCGGGGTGACTACCCCTCTGTATCTCTGCAGCAGCCCTTGACTCCCCTTATTTCTACAGCTGATGACAGCTACAATGAACACATGTGAGCTCTTTATTACCCCTGTCTGTGGGACTTCAGAAAATGTTCGGGGACATGCGGCAAGCTGAAGGACAGAGGTCAGCTTATTCTCAACATCCACTGTAAACAGACCAAGCAGAAAAGGATACAACACACCTCCACAGTAATACCTCCAAGAGCCGGCTTATAGAAACAGCTGCTAACAGGGCAAATCAAAGTTAGTGCGTCTTTCTCTTAATGTTTTGGAAATTGCAGTATCTGTTTCATAGTGTGGGCAGGGCATGTAGTGAAGCCTTTTAAACTGAATTTTTTAAAGTTTGTTTTTCACTTAAACCACTTTTGTTTGTTTGTTTATTTATTTATTTATTTGGGGGGTATATTTTATTGAGTATGCTATTACAGTTGTCCCATTTTCCCCCTCTTTATCCCCTCTACCCTGCACCCCATCCCATCATCCCCACCCTCTTAGTTCATGTCCATGGGTTGTACATATCAACTCTTTAGCTTCTTTATTTCCTATACTGTTCTTAGCCTCCCCCTGTCTATTTTTTGGGTCAACATTTTCCTGCCACCACTTTCCCCAGCCCCACCTACCCTCACCTCCCACTCTCAATCCTTCCCCCATTTGGCATTATCCATGGGTCCTTTATGCATGTTCCTAGATGACCCTTCCCCTCCCTTTCCCCTGTCATCTCCCTCCCTCCTCCCCTCTGGTTACTGTCAGTTTGTTTTTTTATTTCAATGTTGCTGGTTATATTTTGCTTGCTTGTTTGTTTTGTTAATTAGGTTCCACTTACAGGTGAGATCATATGGTACCTGTCTTTCACCACCGGTCTTATTTCACTTAGCATAATTCTCTCCAGTTCCATCCATGCTGTCGCAAAGGGTAGTATCTCTTTCTTTCTTTCTGCTGCGTAATATTCCATGTGTAAATATACCATAGTTTTTTGACCCATTCTTCTACTGTTGGGCACTTAAGTTGCTTCCAGCACTTGGCTTTTGTAAATTGTGCTGCTATGAACATTGGGGTGCATAGGTTCTTTTGAATTGGTGTTTCACGATTCTTAGAGTATAGTCCCAGCTGTGGAATTGCTGGGTCAAAAGGCAGTTCCATCTTTAGTTTTTTGAGGAAATTCTAAACTGTTTTGCGCAGTGCCTATACCAGTCTGCATTTCCACTAACAGGGTACTAGGGTTCCCTTTTCTCCACATCCTCACCAACACTTGTTGTTTGTTGATTTGGTTAGGATGGCCATTCTGACTGGTGTGAAGTGGTATCTCATTGTGGTTTTAATTCACATCTCTCTGATGGCTAGTGATACTGAGCATCCTTTCATATGTCTCTGGGCCCTGTGTATGTCCTCCTTGGAGAAGTGTCTATTCAGATCCTTTGCCCATTCTTTAATTAGATTGTTTGTCTTCCTAGAGTGGAGTCATGTGAGTTCTTTATATATTTTGGAGATCAAACCCTTGTCCAAGCTATCATTGGCAAATATATTTTCCCATACAGTTGGTTCCCTTTTCATTTTGCTGATGTTTTCTTAAGCCGTGCAGAAGCTTCTTATTTTGATGAAGTCCCATTTTAAAAAACACATTTTTAGAAAGATTGCTTTTACTTTTATTAATTTTGCAAACCTCTACTGAGCATCCACATTTTGCAAAGCACCACGTCAAAAATTCTAATGCTGTGGGAGATTGTGTTTTCCAAGTTGACCACATAATTAAGTTCCATCTCTCACACTCCCATTGGAAAGTGTGGTCTATATTCCTGCCTCCTTGAAATTGGGTGGGCTCTTGTGACTCTTGTGAGCAACAGAAAATGATGAAAGTGACACAGTCAAAGTTCCAAGGCAAGGTCATAACAGGCAAGACATCTTCTGCCTTGCTCATTGGAACTCTCTTGAAAGTTTCAGCTGTCATGTGAGCAGTTTCACTGCCTTGGGGCTGCCATGCTGGGAGGAAGCCCAGGCTGCCTCTGGAGAGAACACACGGAGAAACCCTGAAACTACATGAAGCTTGATATATGCCCGGCCAGGCCCCTGCTGCTCCAGTCCCCTCTCCCACCGCCCCAGTTCCTGCCACCACATGACCGAAGCTCCATGCTCGGCTCTAACCCAGTCCTGCCCACCAAACCCTCCCCAAATTCCTGACTCACGGAGACCATAAAGCTCAATGAAATGACTATTGTCTTAAGTCACTAAGTGTGGGGATAACATTGTTACGCAGCAATAGGTAAAGAACAGAGGGGCACAAAGATGAAAGAACTCATGTTCGTTGGGCTTAAAGGAGTTTGAAATCCAGGTGGGAGAACCAGATGTTCATGTAAGAAGAATAAAAGAGTGAATGAAGGGAAAAGGCAGACCAAAACGGCTAGCCATGGGCTCAGTATGGGAATAGACTGACTCAGGTTTTTAAACTGGTGCGGAGAAGCCACTCTTAGATCTGAGAGCTTTTGCATGTTGTTACTGAGAGCCCCAACAGGGCTTGAAGGCCAGGGAGTTACCAAGGACTTAGGCAGTTTTTAAGTCCAGTTTCTTATTTACAGCTGGTGGTAGGAATTCCTACGAGTTGAAAGCAACATAAATTCATGTTAGTGAATATCGGGGTTAGTGAACCCCGATAAGTTGTCAATTGGTCCAGCTTTACATTCTACTGGAATGTTTATTTTTGAAGATTAAGAAATGTCCAGCTCAAATTAAACAGCTAAACACGTGCATGTTTATTCGAGCAGAGAAGCAATATAGTAAACATAGGGCAGAGGAAGGTCATAGGACATAATGCCCTGAAGTAGTTTAAAATCTCACTGGACCTTTGTAACATAGCATCACGCACGTAAACACACACACAAATAGTTAACCACAGAAAGGCGGAAATGTTCAGTGCGTAATGTTAGACACAAATCGAGTAGTGAGTTTAATACGTTTGTCTGTCTCAAAGTAGTCTTTTGCTTTAGGCTGCCCTTCCCCTAAACACTGTTTATGATTCTGGATCAGTCCTGATAATGCAAATCCAGGTTTGACCAGGTAGGATTTCCCTATGCCTTGGCCTTTGCCCTAAAGACACTAACAATGAAGCATTTACGGGACCACATATTTTGCCTAGATGTTCTTCAAATCTCTAGAGTAGCATTTCTCAAAATGTACTTCATGAAACAGTGTTCACATAACATGTCTTGCCAAAAAAGATTTTAGCATGAAATAAGTTCTTTTACTATATTCTTTCAATGCACGTTGATATATTAAAGGTTCTGAGAAGTCCTACAGTTAAGAAGCCTACATAATTGTGATTAATCAAGGTTTTCCCAACTTTTTAGAACATAGTGGTTTCCCTCCCTTCCTTCCTTCTGCATTCTTTCCTCCTCTCTTCCTCCTTCCTTCCTTTCATTTTGTTGTTGTTGTTGCTGTTTCGCGTACTACTTACTAAAACATTTTAGGCACTGCTGCTTTAGGGACAAAGGGTGATGACATGGAGGGAGTTTTAACCCTTATCTGTGTCTTCTTAAGGAGGAGGCCTTAGGTAACCTAACTAATTTTTCTGAGTTGTTCATTTGTAAGATGAATAACTATAATAAATCCTACTTCACGGAGTCACTGTGAGCATATAAATATGGCTTTTGTTTCTCATTTCTTGGAGAATTAACTTTCCCCTTCAAAGGTGGGATGAGAACAGACCTCTCAGGCTTGACCCAGTGAAGAACTTTGCTCCTAATATTGGACCAGTCACAAACTGTGCTCCTCAGAGGGACGCTAGACCCAAAGGAAGTACAACTTGGCTAAAGTTTTCTCCATTAGAGCCCTCTGGCTTAGATCCTGGCAGTCATGAGCACTTTGGAAAAGCAGAACAAAGTAGTGATTAAGCCCTTAGCATAAATAGATCCAGATTGCCTGGGTTCAAATTCTATTTCCACCATTTATTAGTTGCATGGTTTGGGGCAGTGACTCAAGCCTCTGTGTCCTAGTTTCCCTGTCTGTTGAGCAGGGACAATAATAGTAGCTACATCCCAGGATTGTTATCAATATTAAATAATTAATACTTTGAACAGTGTCTAGAATATGACATGCTCGATATTATTACAGGTTTTTAAATAAACAAGTAGGTAGAAAACTGAATACCTAGCCCTACTTTAGGTCTAAAATAGCCCAATAGTTAAGGCAAAATTATTTTGGAATTGTAGTGTACTTTCTCTGCAGAATTTCCACTTTGCTGGCTTGAACCTGGCCTCAAAAATGACAATGCTACTATAGCATTCTTCTTGAATCACTGTGTCTTCCTCGTCATGTTCTTTCAGGCTCTCAAGTGGAGGGAGGTAAAAAAAAAAAAAATTGGATATCTTTTTCTATGTTACTCTAACAGACTCTGTTAACCTTAATAGAATAAGGTGATGTCCTCTTGATGCATAATGATTGGGTTTAATAAGAGGAAATTTGGCTGAGAGCGGTTATGACTATGGATATGCATAAAAAGTTGGTAGGGTTCAAAACAGACACCATGAAAATTTCACAAGGTTGAAACCAGGGCAGAGCTCAGCATGTGGGGTGAGCTGGAAGAGTGCTCTTAGCGCAGTGGTTATTAATATCTGCTAAAGAACTTGACCTTTGTTGCTGTAAACAAGACCAGATAATTACATGTCCATTCCAAGAGCAACTTTGAGATGAAAATCGAGGCATTTTTCAAAGAGAGCAGAAAAGTAATTTGAACTAAAATGAACATAGAGCTTTAGTTTTAATATGACAGCCTTGGTCCTTGTCATGAAAGATTTGTTACTTTAATAATTATAATTAGCATTCTCATCCGTGAAGGCTCTGATTCTCTCATTTTCTAGGGGAGGAGGTTGAAAGAAATATGATATGTACAAATGGTCTTTGGGAAGGGCATATCCCACCCCTTATTTTGATGGGTTTTCTCCTCTCCTTACCTCAATTATGAATCCATGATGAGAGAAACTTTGGGGTCATAGAATCAAGGCAAATAAGGTGACCATCCTCCAGCCTTGGAGACACATTTTCCACTGCTGACTCACACGCAGGTGAACAAACAAACCAACCTTAAAGGAAGCCCAGTTTGTTTATGGTTACGACACCATGTGGTGTCCTGTTGCCTGTCTACTCTTGAAGGTAAGAATTTTTTTCAGAGAGGCAGCCTGAGAATTACTGTTTCAAGGAATTCTTTTTAACACGATGTTGGATTTATCCTCCCCCTACCCCCCCATCCTTTTAGTTGCCTACACAGGATATATACACAGGGGTCAGGCAGAAATAATGCCCTCTTTTATTACAAAATCATAAGCATGTAATTCTGTAACATTAGCAATATCACACTCAAGCACACCATATGACATTTTAGGTGAAATGTTCAAATTAAAACTATGAATTATTACACCCATATTATTACCCTACCAACCACAGTCAAGCAGGCGTTACTTCTGCCAGACCCTGTATATAGACTGATGTGAAAATGACATGATGTAAATAAATGAAACACACAAAAGGACCACTTATTTCCAAGTCAAATTTTATTTTCATTGTTCAGGGTTATGACCCGTCTCTTTTCCTCTTTTCTTTCCATTCTCAGCCTTTCAGGTTAAATGAAAGTTATACCAAATCAGTGAAATAACTGTGACTTTCACCCAGGTCAAACAGTCAGCAGGGCGTTATCTCTGTTAATAGGTTGACATTATTACAGAAACATACCTTAGCGGCCTGAGCAATGACGCAGTGCTGTTAAAGAGACCATGCCCAAGATCTTCAGTGCCTGCTGCCTGCCAGGCAGTATATTTTGTGCAGCACAGGTGATTTGAAGGGGGATAGGAGGAGATTCCTCTCTAATTGGGATCAAATAAAAAAGCTTTACATAGTGTATTGAGACCCTGAAATAGACATATTCTAGGTCACAGACATTAATTGGCAAATGAGTTATACTGACAATAATTATTATTAAAGTGGAAGGTGAAAGTAAGTACTTCGGTCTGAATTTTCCAGATAACTTAGGGAGTGAAATTTGAGCTGGGCCCGATGGGAAGGTAAGCCAACAGCTTTAAGGACCATTAGAACCAGGCAAAATTTGGGCAGGGGGCAAGCACTTAGCATTTCATAAAGTGAAACTGTTCCATTACAGTTGAGCGTTAGCAAAAAGGTGGTCAGACATAAAACGGAAAAGTAGGCTGAGGTCAGATTGTGGAGGTCTGTACGTTTCCAGCAAATGCATTTGGATGTCTAATAATGGTGGGCCACTGAAAGCTTGTTAATATTCAACAGTGAGGGCAAGATTTTTACAGTCAGACCTAGTTTAAGAGGATTTTCAATTATTCAGCTTAATCGCAGGTAGAAATTTGATTGCTCCCAGACATGGATGCTCAAGGCAAATTTGTCAGGCTTCCTCCCAGCCTGCAGGCACAGGGAAGGGGCAGCTGTAAGACAGAGGACAGTCTGTAATTTGGACAGTCTGCACACAGACCTGGCTTCCAGGGACCTCTCAGCTACTCAGTACTTGTTGTTTGACTTTGGGTTTTTTCTTAAATCCCCTGGACCTCAGTTTTTTCATCGGTAAAATTGAGATACAATATCTACCTCATAGTGTTGTTAGCACTAATAAGAAATTATATATGAGTTCCTGGATCATAATTTGTACTCAATGAATGGTAACTATTTTTATTTTTATTGTGATTTTTTTGCACCTAAATGATAACTTTAATCTCTTCCCATGGAAACACTTTGCATTTTTATGTATTTACTTCTCTTGGTTTTCACTTGTTTACAGCTTCGATGTCAACTTTATTTATTTTTTATATTTTTTATTGTTGTTCAATTACAGATGTCTCCACTTTTCCCCCATTGCTCTCCTCTGCCCTGCCCAACCCCCTCCCACATTCAGTCCTCATCCCTACCTTCTTCATGGTTGTCCTTCTGTCTTTATCCCTGGGTCCTTTATAATTGTTCCTTAACTTGACCCTTCCACTTCTTTCCCTCATTATCCCCCTCCCCTTTCCCGTCTGGTCACTGTCAGTTTGTTCTATATCATCATCAGTCATCTCATATACAAACTTAAAAACTGTGGCTGGATCAGTCCTGATTTATTAACCATACCTTTGCCCCAAAGTGCTTGTTAAAAAATGTCTGATTGGCAGTGAGCCACAAAGCCATCTCTATGTCTGAGTGTCAACGCCTGGTAGTGCACTGCAGTGCAGGTACGTGTCCTGATTGGAAGCGCTTTGCCTTTTCAGAGGACAGTGGCAGCTGAGAACCCAGTGATTTCACTGATCTTCCTGGCTTGTAGTTTCCTCCCTGGGTTGTGGATTCCACTTCCCTCTCTGAGACCCTGTGGGGAGGAAGGCAGGGGCAAGGGCACGCCGGGACCTAATTTGCTCTTTCACTCCCGTGGAGGCAGCACGGGATGTAGGGAAGCAACGGAGTGTTGAGTCACACAAACCTGGTGTCAAATTCTGACTCTGCAACTTAGCGGGTGGGTGCCCCAGTACAAGCTGCTTAGATGCTCCGAGTCTCGTGAGACCCATCTTTAAAATAAAGATGATCATTCTTTACCCGGTCGTTGTGGAATTAGATGAGCTAATGTGTATGAAGATCCTGATTTCAAGTGGGCCCTTGATACATGGTAGCAATGACTACTCCCTTTTTTCTCCCATTTTTTTCTTCTTTCCATCCTTCTTTCACCTCCTTAGTCTTTTCTTTCAGGAAAGACCATGATCCAATGTAACCCACAAGAGCTGGAAATGAAGGGAGAATTCTAGCTCCTTTCTTATCTCCTACTAGGGCTCCACTGTAATCCCCTGACTAAAACAGTTTCTACCCTTCTGTCAAAACGGGGCAGTCAAACCAGGCATGGTGCTGGTCGCCCTGGATAAAAGCCTTAGGTATTAGCCAATTAAGACAGAACTAGACAGAGTGAAATACTTGATAGTGAGGTGAGTCTGCCTTGGAACCTGAAGAAAGGTAAGAAGAAGTGAGTGTGTTAGTGAGGAAATAAGAGAAGAACAATTCTCAAAAATGGGAGGGAAAGTAAAAAAAGAAAAAGTAAAGTAATACTTATTGAAAACTCAATAAGTATTTATTCATTTATTAACAAGATAATGGGATTTTTTAAGCCAAAGGTTCTTAGAAATTTATCATATTATAAGTAATAAACACCAATACTCCTTATTTAGATACCACCCAGAGAGGTGGACAACTATCTCTTCTGGGACCTTGCGAGAGGAACTTATTTTCTTATCCAGAGCCAACTGCTGAACAAAACACAAAAAAACACAAACAAACAAAAAACCCCAACACCCCAGCAGGACCTCTCCCTCCCCTTGTTATTCAAACACAGCCCAGCTCTCCAGCTGACTAAGGAGTAAGTTACAAACCGACAGTGAGCACAGACTAAGGCCTTAATTGGTTATTAATATCTGGTCACTGCTATTTTTAGACATTACCGGTGTTTGGATAACTGCCTCAGAGGTAGGGTCCAGATTCCGTGGCTGTATGCCATCACACCTAAAACCAGGGACAACTGATGGGTAAAAAGTTGGACCACGGTGCCATTTCTGGAAAGCCCGGTTACATTTGTTTTTGAATTAAAAGGTCATGCTGGGAAGTTTCCTATTAACTTGGTTCATCTTGTATATTAATAATTAATTCATCAGGAACTGCCTTGACTAGAACTCAGTGTCAAAATTGAACACCTCTTTGATCCTGTGTTCCGCAAAATAATGGTGGTGGGGTTGGAAATAAATTAGTTAAATTTGGTTAGAACATGAACCCGATAATGTGTTTTCAAATTTGGGAAGATTTTAGGTGTTGTTAAAGAATAGGAAGTATATACTTTTAAGAATTGAAATGGGCATTTCTTTGTTAATTCTACATGATTTGTTAACTGATAAACTCTGATGCAATCTCAGACTAAAAGTTCACTAACCACATAATTAATAGGAGTATTTATTATTGATAAACTAAGACCACTTGGGAGCTATTCAGTTCCATTTATGGAAGGATATAATAGTCATCAGGCATGACATCAAAAAAAAATGAGTTTTGAGTGTTAAATTTACAACCTGTGGACCAAGTGCCTCTCCATCACCAAACAGTCTCCCACTCTGAACTAGGAGCAACCTGTTTCAGGTTTGTTTAGTGCCCATGTGGAAAAAAATTTTTTTGAATTATGGGAATAGTTTATCTCTGTGAAATTCCTGTAGCGGCACCTGGTTGGGCTTCCTTCCCTATGTGGATGCTTTGGGATATCACAGAGATAATCAGTATCAAAGACCATGGAAGATTTGAGAGTTAAAAGCAAACACCTTGGTTTAGATCCATCCAGTGTCTCCCAAATGTGGCTGGGTCTGAAATAGCAGCTGAAAAGTGCTTCCTCCTCAATTTGGCCCTAGCATTGCCCAGACAGAGGACTCCTTTGTTTCCACTAGAATGAGCCAGGAACAAAAACTCCACCCATCTGAAAATGATTAGAATAATTTCAATGTTGGGAAAGACAACAAGAAAAAAAATCCTCATGGTTTTACTTATAAGGATTTAGGTATGAGGGTGGGAAATGGCATCCATCTGAGAGATCGCCACCTCTGTGTGTCTCTCAGGGCCCCAAATACTTTCTTAGAAACAGTCCACCCTCATCCTGCACCCTCAAATGCCACCTATGGTTAGAACATCTACCCCAGGGGAGAACTGCTCCGCTAAAGCTACAGAAAAACCAGTGAGGCCCAGTTCTGATGATGATGGCAGTGGAGATTTAAATGATGTAATTGGCCACATATGCATTATTATTTAGGAGACAAACTCTGATTTATTTATTTTTTTGCCATAAATGTCATGGCATTTAGTAATTTGGTTGAGGACATAAAGTAACAAGTGCTAATTATTCTATTTTATTAAGGCATTATGTCCAGGATGTGTGATATATTAGTTCACTTCTCCAGAAGTGATCTCAATGGTGTGGAATAGAGCCAAGGAAATATGCAGAGAGGCTGTCTAAGTGACGTGTGAACAACTGAGATACATATCACAAGTCACATGCTCTCTTATGCTCTGAACTCCCCAGAGGGGGCCTTAGGACACCCCTCAGTACCTATTTGTTTTTATTTTAGATACAGTTCTGATAGCAAACTGGAAGCAGGTGATTGCAGAGAGAGAAAAATTATGTTGTTAGAGTTGTCAGTTGCCAGACAACTGAAAGCCACAAGAAGTGACAGGTAAATCAAAATGGCAGGAAAAATAAGCCATCGATACTTTATCAGTACGAGACCATTCTGTGTTGGGCAAAATAAAAATACTTAAGCAAAACACACAATTTGGCTTTTACATTAATAGCCCTTTGATACCAGGAAATATGACAAGTGATGTATTTTAGAAATAGTTTCGACAGAAAAGGTTAACTTATTCAATATTTCAAATTCAGTCATGTTGAAAGCCCACTTATATGCACAGCTAAATTATCAGATTGGTCTGCCTAGATAACAAAGAAGCAGTGAAGTATCACACTTAAAAGCGTGGATACAGGTGCCAGACTGCCTGGGTTCAAATCCCAGTAATGGCATTTACTTTCCATGTATCCTTGGGAGGCTCACTTTACCTCCCTCAATCTGTTTTGCCTCTTTAAAATGGGTGGCAGTAAGGGTTTAATTAATTAATGTGTATAAAGGAATACCTGGCACACAGTAAGCTCTAGGTAAGTATTCTCTGGGAAAAAACTCACATTGAGCAAATACCTACTGTGTGCCAGGTACTGGGTGGAAGCTGTCATCTTTATCATTTTATTTTATAAGCTGTTACTATATGAAGTGAAACACTGGAGTCTATTCTTACATATTCCTGAAGCCCAAAATAATTGGCAATAAAGAATGATCAACTCTGGGAGAAGTCAATGTGGTCTATTACATCTAGCATGTATTTAGCCTGATTTCTGATATAGTAGCAAACTTAATTTTGTACCGCTATTTATCATATTTGCTGCAATACTTTCATCTCAGTTACTATTTTAGGCTTCAAAGATCCAATTATCTGGGAATATGAGGATAGACATTACATTCATGTGAGGATAGGCATTACAACTATTTGCGAGGCAAAAATAGCATTGGAAAAAGTTCTCAGTCCCTAATAATGTCAAGAAGAAATGTGCAATCATTTTCAGGCAAACACGCAGGCAATCCGCATGTTTGAAACAGGCCTACAAAGTTACATAGGTATAGATTAAAAGTTCTAAAAGTAAAAAAGTGACATTTTTGAGTATCAAAAAAAAATTATTTTCAACATCTACAAAATGCCTAACCAAGTGCTCCTTAAGATCGCCAAGGTAATGAAAACCCAAAAGACTGAAAAAATATCACAGATTGGAGGAGACAAAGGAAACATGATGACCAAATGTAACGTAGTGTCCTGGATTGGATCCTGGAACAGATCAAGATCATTAATAAAAAACAGGTGTAATTTGAATAAGAACTAGAGTTTGATTAATAATAATGTACAAATGTTAATGTCTTAGTTTTGATAACTGCGTTATTATAAGGTAAGATTTTAACATTGGAAGAAAGGGATGAAGAGTGTACAGGAACTCTGTACTATCTTTGCAACTTTTTTATAAATTGAAAATTGTTCCAAAATAAAAAGTTTATTAAAAAAATATTTTCAGATTCCTGAGAGGCTGGTCAGTGGGAACAGCCTGGGACTTAACCTTGTTTCCACTGCCATCCAGCAGGGTGACTTCAGGTGACTTGGTTAAACATTCTGAGTCTCAGTATGTACACTCAGAAAATAAGGATAAAAATTCCTACCTTACACATTATTATCCAAAAGCACAAATGAAAACTCACGAACCCATACAGAATGTGAAAACAGAGACAAACATTTCACAAATCCTCTTCGAACTGCAGCTTTAGTCCAATCTTAAAACTATTCAACGAATCAATACAGGCATATTTTTTATTTTACATTAAAAAATGATCAATAAATGAATTGTGATACCCTTAATAGAGAAAAATTAAGAGTCAGATATTGATCTCATTAGAGAGTTTATGTTATCACCACTGTTTTTCCTTCAAAAGGGGCGTCGAGTCTGTTGAATTTGACAAACTAGTGATTATTAAAGGCCTGCACGGATTCTGGCATGAGTAAGCCGGGGCGTGTATAGGAACTTGGACAAGAAAGAGCTCCGACAAAATTGGTGAATTTGTTGTGTTATTTTGTGATTGTCTCATTCTAACTGACAGCGAACCAAAGTAAGGCTCGGGCAAAGCATCACGGGGGAAGCTTTGCGAAGTCTCCAGACCAGAGGGCAGCAGGGCGGGCGGCGCGGGCGGCGGTGTCCTTTCATCCTCCGGGAGGTGGTACTGACGAGGGGTTAAGGGCCCGGGTTTTTGACGCAGACTCCGTGGATCTGAGGTCAAGCTCTGGCTCAGGTTTTAGAGCTAGAGCAGGTGACTTTACCTCCGCCTATGTTTGGAGAGAATGAATAAGGACATGACTCTATCAGCGTTTTAGAAAACTCCTCTGGAAGTGTGGAAAGCATCAGTTAGAGAAAAGCCAGGCAAGAGCGGCACTTGGGAAACCAGTAGGCCGGCAGGGAGAGGTGACAAGGCCCGCGGGTACACAGAGCCATGAGAGTGGGGGCGGGGGGGAGTCTGACGGAGGAAACCTGATGGAGATAGACTGCAGGGGAGTGGAATCCGGAGGAGGAGGGGGATCTGGGAAAGGACTCAGGTTTCTGGAGAGAAGGATCTGGTCCATTAACCAAGACGGGGAATCACGGAAGCGTAGGGGAAAGTAATACTTAACGGTTTGGGACATACAATATGTTTGCATTTTGGGACATTCACAAGGAAATGCCCATCTGGTACGGGAGCTTGTACTTTATCTTATATACACTCTGAGTAAACAGGAGCTTAGAGACAGAAAGTACAAGGTAGTGCTAAAGGATGCTATTTCCACCACTCACCAACTGTGTGACTAAAGGGGCACATTGTTTAACCTCTCTCTGCTTTCATTTTCTCTTTTATAAGGTGATGATGATGATAATGATGATGATAATAATAAAATAATAGCCACTTCACAGAGTTGCTGTAAGAATTAAATAAGATACTGCATATAAAGAACTAGCCCTACCCCTGCCTGACTCATTGTTAATCCTCAATCTGTTGGCTACTTGTAACCTTAATGATATATTTCAGTAATAATTTGTAGCTAAAATAATAATAGGTAACTTTCCTCAAGCTCTGTGGCCAAGGAAGTCTGAGGTGGTACTTGAACTCAGACCTGCCTCTGCGCATTTAGCACACGGACCTGGAGTGTGAGCTGTACCCACACCGATCTCAGTGGGCTGCAGTTTCAAGAGCTGCACAAGACTGAAGAAAGAGGTAACCCTTTTCTCCCACTCCCAATCCTTTCCATTTGGAAATTTCGAGGTCAATGATGACCTTTGCCAGAGGGTCTCAGGAAGGTGGCATACACAGTGGAGAGTTTGAAAAGTGTGTCAGAGTTGAGGAAGTCTAAATAGCAAGTGTAAGCCTTCATTTTTTTTTCATTAAAGGGAAGGAGTCACTACAGTAGACACGGGTGGGAATTTAAGACAGGGAAGAGTGGAACACATTTATAGACTGAGAGGAGGGAGCCAGCAGGAACATGGCTAAATAGAGGACAGATAATAAATGAAAGCCAGTCCCGAAGGCAGCAAACTGGGATGTGACAAGAGTAGAGGACGGTCACTCTTCCACTGAGGGCTGGGAAGGGAGTGAGGACAAGTGCTCAGGCACCTGTGTCAGAGCAGAGCTTTAATGGGATTAAATTCTTTAAGTCCCTATTTCTCAACCAGTTGGAGGTCAGAGTACAAGGGAGAGGAAGAGAGACAGAGTGGAAAGTTTGAGTGCATTGCTAGAAGTCTGGAATACCCATTGGGAGGCAGCAGAGAGGAAGTTGAATCAGAACTTGTACAAGGATGCAAAAGCTGACGTTCAAAGACCAAGCGTGTAGAGGCCTCAGCCTGCACTGTGATAGGATTTCCTCTGGTGTGGCTGAGCACCTATTTGAGAAATACACAGAGAAAGCCAAGCCCTCATTTAATTACGTGACATTTCTAAAATATACACGTGGTTTAAAACACTTTACGATCCTCAAACTAAACCCAATCATTTTGCAAGATGATTCACTGTGCAGACAGTTTAGAGTCATCCCTTGATGAAAGGGTAACATTTGCACTGATTCTTTAGTTTACATAAGTGAAATTTAGACAATTCTCCATTATGCATGTTTGGGATCTAACACTCATCCTCCTTCCAAATTAAAATGCAGCTGAATTATAATTATATTCCTGCCAAAACATATATTGCTTTAGTCAAAGAATTAAGTGAATCATGTCAGAAGTGAATATTGATTACATTAAGAGTTGACTAATAAAAAAACTTCTTGCCCGAACTTATTTAAAGTGAGGTTCAGAACTAAGGCACTACCACTCACGAGGAAACTCTACAGAACAAAGGAAGAGGAAAAGCGAGTTCAGCGCAAGGGTCAAATGCCAGGGCAGGAGATTAGCGGCTGACGGCTGCCTCTAGAGAAAGTAGAAGACGCTGCAGGACTCACAATGTTGGGTGGGTTAAGGGGAAAAAAAATCTGTGAGAAAACTGTGAAAGGAAGTCGGTGCAGCTGAATGAGGTGTTAAAACAGATGACTGATTAAGAAAACCCTAGGGCTTGGGGGGTAGAGTGTATGTTTGTAGTCTCCACTTGCTCTCTGTGTCCCTAAGTGGCTCCCTGCGTGGATCCTGCCACTGGTCCCCAGCATGTAGACTCTCTTTCTTTGCTTTTCCACTCGTGCCAGTTTCTTTCGTTTTCACCGCGTTTTAGCCAGAATATACAAAATCACCGTGCCTGCTCATTAATCCCCAAGGCACCATAAAGGCAGGAAGCATCTTTGAGGTGTTTGCATTCAAATGGGCTGTACACAGGCAGGATTTCCCTGCTTCGGATCTCAGGGGACTGAAGGAAGAGGAGCTGGGTCATATTTTCCTCTTCTTTTTTAATTTAGCAAACGTGCTTGGCTGCCAGCAAGAAACTGACAGATTGCATACTGTCATCATTTAATCTTAAGTCTAAAATTCAATTTTCCTTTCTTGGGATCAGAATTGGGAACAGGGGGGAATAAAACACCCCAAAGACACAAGGTGACCTGTCTCGGTGGGGTGACCTAGTGCACAAGCCAGCTAATGATGCCCGTCTGTCAGCTGGGCCCTGGGAGCCAGAGCCCGGGGGAGAGGAGAGCGGCCCTGACAGATGGCGGCGTGCGCGCTGATTATGGCGCTCAGCTGGACCCAGACTCTATTTCATTCCCTGCATCAAGGTCCCTTCTGCAAATGGCCTGTTTACTTAAAACATACTCATTCCTCTTTCTGTTCATCAGATTCGTAGGATAAAAATGAACACGTGCAGCTGTTGGGCTTTTGCAGCTAACTCTTCAGTTCTGCTTTGTGTTAAGGAAACTCGTAATCCATTCTACCCCGTAATTATTTTCTATAAGTAAGAAATCAAATCGGAAATGGCAACAGAGAGCGGACGACAGGGAAAGAAATTCAAGTATGCATTGCCTTTGGTTAATGCTGTTTCCCTGCATGGGAAATTCAGACTTTTGTGTTATCCGGCTAAAAAAAGAAACAGCAACCAAATTTAGCAAGGTGGTGTTTTCAAGCAAAAGAATGCCAGCTCAGGAGTTGGGTTCTTGCTTTGCCTTCTACTTGAGAAATCTCAGCTCCCTTCTAGGAGTCATGAAAAAGCAGCTTTGGGACGGTACTGCCCCGAAGTCACTGAACTTCACACCCAGTCACATATAAACATTTAAGCCCAGGGGGAGCAAATGCCCAGTGCTGCGTGGACAGAAGGTCAGAACCATGAAAAGCAGCACTTGAGAATGATCGCAACCCACTGCCACCCGAAACCTCAGGGAGGAAAAATGCTACTTCAGGCGACAGCTGTGAATTACAACATGCGCAAGAACTTCCTCAGGCCCCTTCAGGCCAGGTCTCACGCTGTTTGAGTAAGTGACAGGGGTTATATTTTTACATCCAGCTGTTGCTTTATGACTTACGAGGCAAGAAGTTGTGGAGGTTTCGCTAGCTACCCAACCCCGACTTATTTAGAACTCCCATGGAAGGGAGATCAGAGTTGTGTGCTGTGGCTGATGGCGAAAGGGCAGTGTAGCAGGTGTTCTCAGCAGACACATATTCTGGAACGAGTTGTGGAGGTATGGCATGAGACTCAGTCTCATTATCCAAGGCGAGGCTGTGTAATCCTGTCGGCCAGCTGTCTCGGTAGCCTCATAAGGCTGTTCCGTTTTGGCATAGTCAGAAAAACAGCTCTTCCATTTTTAATGATTGCAGGAGGGAAGACATGAGGGGAGGAAGGAGGGAGCTACCTTCCAACTTCCTTTACTAGTCAACGGCCAGGGTAGTTTTGGCAGATTACTAGTGCTTGACTGAATAGCATGGTTTACAGAAGAGAGCACCGGAAAGGGAATGTGAAAGTATCTTTCATTCTGGGCTCTGCCTTTAACTGGTGACTTTGGGGGAGTTACTTTGTCTCTTTGGACTACACTTTCCACAATGAAAAATATAAAAGAATTGTAGTAGATAATGTCTACTATGCCCTGGGGTCATTTCACCTTTTATGAGTCTTTGATTTACCAATAACAGGGGTCCCCAGCTAGCAGACGAGGAGTTAATAGTCCACCTCTGAGCACAATGGATTCATTCAAGAATTAATGGGTCAGAAATCTGTAATTCTGATAATCTGGCCAGATTGGGAAACAGTGAAGTGGGTGTCCACTCAGATGAGCTGGCTCCCTATCTCCTGGGAATACAGGACGCACCCTTCCGCAATGCAGCTGCAGAGAGGAGGACCGTCGAGCAAAAATTCTTCTTTTCTCTCAGTATAACAAGAACTCAGCACTGTCCTGTAGAACATTCTGCGGTGATGAAAGTGTTCAATATCTGCACTGTGCAACGCAGTAGCCACTTTCCATGTTTGTTTGCGGGTCACGTAAATTGAAGCTAATGTGACTAAGGAACTGAATTTTTAATTTTGTTCATTTTAATTAAATTTAAATAACCGCAAGGTGACTAGTAGCTGCCATAATGAGCAGCACAAATCATACTATGCTCTCCTGCAGGAAGCTAACAAGTGGTGTGCTGTGACGAAATGAGAAAAATAAAAAATTAAAAGACTTTTGTTCTACTCCTATTTCTGTATTTCTGGGTACTAGTGGGCAGGGGCAAGGCTCTGTGACTCAGTTTCTTTTCCTCTCAAATTGCGATGGTGATATCTACTTCACAACATTGCTCAAACGAATCAGTTAAATTAGTTATGTAAAACACCTTTAAGAAACCTAAAATGCTGTACAAATGCAAGGTATTATCAGGAGTAATTCACTGTTTGAGTATAGTCTGGTTTCAGCAGAAAACACAATGCTGTCTAAGCCCATGTAACTAAAAGTGAGGAAAGGCTGGTAATACTGATGGAGGACTTAGATGTTGGAAAAATTTTAGTTTCAGGTAATTGCTAATAATCTTAATAATCAATGTATGTAAAAAGCTATTGTTTCAGGGACTGAAGGTTTAACCCACCTTGACCCCAGGAGGCTATAAGCAGTTCCACCTTTGTGCCTCAGGAAGACTGCAAGCAATCAAGATGGTATTTGAGCCATTGTCCTCCAGGGCGAGACATCTACCGCCAGGGCACAAATGAAAGAATGCTGCAGCTTTATAGCTGATTAACTTTTTCCCTGAATTCCAAACCCCTTACACTATTCTTCTCCTCCTAAAAGGGTCAGTTTAAAATGGAATTTAAAATGACCCTGGCTGGTGCAGCTCAGTGGATTGAGTGCCAGCCTGTGAACCAAAGAGTCACTGGTTCAGTTCCCAGTCAGGGCACATGCCTGGGTTGCAGGCTGGGTCCCCAGTGGGAGGCGTGTGAGAGGCAACCACACATTGATGTTTCTCTCTCTCTCTCTTTCTCCTTCCCCCCTCCCTCTCTAAAAACAAATAAATAAAATTAATAAAATAAAATAAAATGGAATGTAAAACGGTCTGTTAGGGTACAAACCCGCCATCTTCTCAGATCCCCGGCCATCTGAATAAAGTGTCCATAAAGATTCAATCCCAGTCTCTGCTTATTGGGTCTGGTCGGTGACAGGCAGCATGAACATGGCTCTTCCGGTTTCAGTTTGGGAGACTGACTACAAAGGGGAAAAATTGAAAGGTAAATGCCGAAAAAGGCAGGGTGGAAAGGAAGAAAAGGGAATGGAGGGGGTGAGAAAGCCAAGACACGTGGTGGAAGGACATGGAGAAGGGGCAGTGGTGGACCGGTCTTTTGGGAAGACAATTCAGGGTTGAGATTTACTCATAATGACAGGAGCACAGACAGATGTCATTTGTGAGTGGCAGTAAACAGGAGCATCATTAAATTGAATTAGAACACTTTTTTTCCAACTTAGATGACTTCCTTAGAGGGAGGTTCCTAGAGGGATTTGAGCAGCTGCCAAATAGGCCAAAAGAATTTATGCCATAGGGTATGTTCAACAGTAATGTAGACGGTTCAGTGTGGGATGGAATTGACAGCACTGGATTATTTGGGGTGAGGTCATAATCCTCTATATTTAAAGTCAATCTGGAAAGAAAGCATATACTCTTGTAGAGCAAGAAAGAATTGTCTGATACACAGGTGCTGCGATCCTATCAGAATCATAAAATGTAACACATTGTTGCAAAGGCAGTTCAGTTGGAAAAGGGTGATCTTGGGCGTAATGGCCCACCCCCTGGGTAGAAGGAAGGAAGAAGGATGCAAGGGAGGCATTATGAGTTTAAGTATCCTGGGCTCCCCTGGTACTTACAAAATATGGCAATTTGGCACCCATCTCATTAACTTTTTTTTTCCTGTCCTTTTATCTCAGTCCCTAATAAACATTAGCCCTGGAGTATGCTTGGCTTCGAATCCCAGTACTGTCATGTAATAGCTGTGATACTGGGCTAGAAACAAACTCTCTAAGCTGCACTTTCCTCATCATGAGATTATAATAGTACCTGCCTCAGAGGAGTTTGGGGAATAATTTATGTACAAACTAGCACGGTCTCTGGGCACTCAGAAAACACTCAAATATGTAAGTAATTTTAAAAAATACTATATTAGGATATCTCAAACTTCCCAGCATATCATTTAAAAAGAACTAGAAGCTTTTCACTGGATGAAATCAGCCATAAAATTAAAAACATTGATTTCTATAGATCAATACTTTTTATTTTCTTTTAAGAAGTATAGTCAATTCAAGTTAAGTATTCCTTTAATTCATTCATTCAATCAATTCATTTTTGTTCTCAATTTTTAAATCAAAAGCCCCTTTTTTTAACAGCTTTATTGCGTTATAATTTATGTATTACAAATTTACTCATTGTAAGTATACGATGAATTCATTTTAACCACTATTACTGAGCTCTCCCAAGCTGTATCCTAGGCTCTGGGGGTGCTGTGGTGAATGAGAAGGATGAAGTCTCTGCTTTCAAAGAGTTTCCATTCTCATAGAAGAGAGAAATAATGGACAAATTATACAATCTAAGGGTGAGGAAGAAAGAATAGATTAAGGTAAGACAAGAGTGACAGCCTGTCCCATTTTAGATAGGGTGAACTCCTCTCTCTGAAGAAGTAATATTTGAATAATAAAGTGAACGACCTATGTGCGGAGAGTATTACGGGCAGGAAACAGGAAGTGCAAAGACCCTGGGGCAGAAGCATATTTGTTATGCTCCTTTGGCTTGATAAATATCTGTAAGACAATGTCAGTGAAGTCGAGTGAGAGGGCAGGGGAAATAAGAGAGGAAGGAATCAAGTTGGAGAAGAGCCAGGGGCCAGGTCTTGTCTTCCAAAGTAAGGCTTACGAGTTTTGTTGTAGGGGCAATAGGAAGCCATGGGATAGACTGGAGTAGGGAAATGACAAAATCAGGTTAACATTTTCAAAGAGGCTCTCAAGCAGTTGTTTGGAGAACAAACTCCAAAAAGTAAAGAGTAGGAACAGGGAGACCTGTGGGTGGTCAGTGCAGTGGCCCAGGTGAGACCGCAGAGACTCAGACCAGCAGCGGAACTGCGGGAAGAGATGAGACCACAAGTACGCTGTGATGACGAGGTTTCCTGATAACTGAATATGGAGTTTGAAAGAGAAGGATCGAGGGTGACTCTGAGGATATTGGCCTGAGTAACCCTTCACTGGGGGGCCCTGTGCTAAGGTAGAGGATGCTGAAGGAGCAGGCTTGGTGGGGGTGGGGAGAGCATGAAGCAGAACTCTGTTTTTGAGCTTTTTATTTTAGATGCTTATTAAACATTCAAGTGGAAATTACAAGATTTGTCCATTGAATGTTCTATATTGGAAAATAAAGGTTTTGCACTGGAGGATTTAAAGAAGAGCAACAAAACTTCCTAGAAGCCTGGACCAACAGAGCTAAGAGGTGTGCTTCGGGTTTGCCCCATAGAACAAAGGAGCTGAAAACCTCTAAGCCTATTTGCCAAAAAACAAGCTATACAATGAGTAAGGCCCAGGATACAGCTTGGGAGCACTCAGTAATAGTGGTTAAAATGAATTCATCGTATACTTACAGTGAGTAAATTTGTAATACATAAATTATACCGCAATAAAGCTGTTAGTAAGGCAGAAAATATATGGGATAAAAATTAATTTGTCCTATCTCTTTAATGTGAACGTTTGGAAGGGTATGTTAGAAAAAGCTCTGGTGACCTGAGAGACTGAAGAGAAAATAAACCAAGCAGCAGATACTCTGAAGGCAAGAATGGAGAGGGTCCTGTTTCAACGAATACCCCCTCACTGTTTTATTGCAAGAAAACGAACTAGACAACTCACAGCATGCAGGCTACAGGGTTATTTTTCGTTTAACAACAGGGAACTTGAATTTTTTAAGTCTTACTACAAGATCCTAAGATGGATGATAAAAATGGGTGCTTGTTGAGAAGGATTAAGTATATTTCAGAACTTGTTCGTATCTTAACTCAATGGTTAAGTGTGCACGATAGATCTGTATTTTAAAGTATCACTTCAGTGGTTTTCAGCTACTAGGAGTCTATTTATCTGGAATGTCAGAACTACAAGCTTTCTTACTCCTTATCTTTTCAGATATCAGCTTCCAGAAACTTTAACCAAGGGATCTGACAAATGTCTCCACTGAGTAGATGAATGTAGTAGTGAAATCTATACAATATATAAATATTCAAGAGGACTTCAGAAGTTCTCAGCTATGTTTATCACCACATGAAGTAGTCCACATTATACAAGTAAACTAGCTCTATAGGATGCAGAATTTCTCTGATGTGTTTCTTTGATGGGTGGGTTCAAGATTCTTCCCTTTATTAATTATGTATCTGGGAGAATAACCCTTGGATCTTAACTCTGTAAGTTAACCTAAAGATTGTTCCTATTAGTCCACAAATATGTTCTGACTATCTTCATTGGGTGAAGCATTAACTGACACTTCTTTTGAAAACAAAAGAGAATTTGTATAACCACTCTGTGTATGGTTGTGTCCCATCTAAACAGCATGCTTTGGTGTGCTTGCGTGATTGCGCCTTTAGATGGAAATTAGTGTTCTACCTGAACATTAGAATAATATATAGAGTGGGGCAAAAGTAAGTTTATAGCTGTTTATATGGAAGAAAATACAGTAATTAATAAATAATAATGCAAGAATAAACTGTCTCACTTACTCATAACTGTAAACCGACTTTTGACCCCACCCTGCCTATCTTGCTGTGGTAGAAAAGTAGACAGGGATTGGTTTTGCCAAAACAATCCGGGCTTTTTATAGGAATGTGATTGAATGAGTAGCCTTTCTTGTTTGTTGGTTAACCCCCTTATTTATATTTCCAATATATCTAACTAGAAAATAATGGAAAATGTAAATAGAGTTTAGCCTTCATAACTCATTTAATTCTTATCTCTTAACACCTTGATCTTTAATTTCCAGAGATTCTTCTCAGATAGGTAAGATCCACTCTTGTCATTACTCTGCATAGGTAACAACACACAAAATGTCATATCAGTGTAATACTTAAAGCAGGAAGTCATTTTCTGCCATGTAGATTTGAAAACCCTGATCAGTCCACTCCCCAAAGGAAAGAAAACATTGTGATCAATTTTATGTATACATACATATATATATGTGTATATATAGTACATATATTAAGTATATATTTATATATTAAATCCCTTATATAATATATATTAAAACATTTGCTCTTGCTCTATATGTGTATATATATATATGGATATATATGTGGAGAGATATATATGAATATATAGTATATGCATATAGATATGTAGATATAATCAATCAGTAGAGCTTTAAATTTGTTTAAAAACAAATTAAAATTTTTAATTTGTTTTTAAAGAGAGGGGAACGGAGGGAGAACGAAAAGGAGAGAAACATCAATGTGAGAAACATCAACTGGTTGCCTCTTGTGCGCACCCCGACAGGGGGACCGATGCTGCCGAACCAGCAACCGTTCTCTGTGCAGGACGACACCCATATGACTGAACCACATTGTTCAGGGAAATCAGTAGAGTTTTGCATGGAGCGATATCTTTAAATTGATTAATATTGATAGTATGACATTGGACATTTTATATAACTTGTGTTTTACTCTCAAAAACATGACTCTGAGAGCTTTTAATGTGCTTACACATGAGCGCACTTCGTTCTTTGACATATTGCATGGCTCTTCGTATTTGGATATGCCATAATTTGTTTCATGATTCTAACAATAATGAACATTGTTTCAGATATTTCATTATTAAAATGATCATGAAATGAATCTCCTTGTAAAAGTCTCCCTGTGCACATGTATAAATAATTCTCAGGGTAAATGCGTGTAGCTTAAGTGTGCACAGACACATATGCATATACATGCGTGGTTCTGCAATCCATCAAGAGGGTATTTTGCAAATGGATGATCGGTTACCCCAACACCATTGCTGTGTTGTTCGTTCCTTCCCAGAGTTGAGACTCTTGTCATTCTTATTCCAAAATCATATATGTGTAGCTATACGTATGTGTATCCATCTGCACTTTCTAGTTTTTTCCATTGTTTTATTTATTATTTTATGCCCAAAGCATATTGTTTTAATTGTAATACTTTATTATAATAGCATATTTTGAAAATCTTTTTGACAGTTTTTGTATTTATGCTCTCCTATGAGAAATGCTATGGGAATTTTGATTAGGAATGCATTGTATTTGAAGATGAATTTGAAGACTTCAGTGTTCATAATATTGAGTCCTTACATTCCTAATTCTCCATTTATCCCTTCCTCTTTTACTTCCTTCAGCATACCTTTATAGTTTTCTCTATAAGGTTTCTGCCTATTTATCTAGTTTATTCTCTGGCACTTTTTAGTTGCTGTTACTATTGTAAGTTGAAATTCTTTCCTAAAAATTACATTTCTAATGGTTATGGCTGATGGATGGAGAAGCTAACACTCCTATGATAATTATAGCACTATTTATAATTGCCAAGGTGTGGGAACATATCTAAAAAGGGAATAATAATACTTACATGACACGTTCTCCATAAGGATTTAAAAAGACAACATCTTAACCTGAATTTCAATGACTGGATGTAGCAGATAATCATTAAGGGTTCGTTTCCCTAATTCACCCCTTTCCGCTAAGACTAATATAAGTTAGAAGGGGCCAGAGAGCAGCGCCCAGGAACGTGCTGTGTACAGTCACAGGCAGGTGCTCTGGCCCAGAGCCGCTGAGGGTGATCAGGCCCAGCGCTCTGCTGCCGTCACACAGCCCTACGCATTTGTTTGAAGCATTTCTTTGGGGGGGCAGAGGAGGAAGGGCATTTTTATATGGAAATTCCAGTGATACAGTGGCAGCATTCAATATCTGAATTCTTGATATTTTAAAACCCAAATTTATGCTTTTGCAGATGTCCTTTCTTTTAAGGTATTTGTTAAGATAAAGACTATTTCATGAGCATTTTAAAAGTCTCACTTTAAAACTGAATTGTAAAGAAAGGGGTTCTGAAATACTTGATTCGATAATCTCCAAATTTTGAACTTTAACATACATATTAGAACAATAAGATGATTTATGGTTATGATTGACAGCCCAAGTTGCTCTTATAAATGCATCCATTCAGAAGCCAAGGATCTCCTTCCAGCTTTTGAAGAATCAACTTCAAAGTTGTCTTGAGGGTCAGAGCATCCCCAGGTTGCCCAGATGGAGATGTTTTGATCTTGGTTTCCCTGTTTTCCTCTTTGCCACTCACCTGCTGAGCTCAAGGCTACATATACATATATAGCATTAACCTGCACCCGGCGGGCAACGTGCTCTATCATTACAGCAGATTGCCTAAAAGTCAATAAGAGACTGGAGTCTTTGAGTTAAAAAAATGTAGCTTCGCAGAGTGACATTGCCATCACAGACTTTTGGATTTGGCGCTGGATGTCACTGACACCTCTGTTTTAAAATTCTGCAAAGCATGTTTTCCAGTTGACCACATAGATGACAGAACATGTTTAGGTGTGTTCATACGTGTGCTCGGCCCAGCTCTGCCTTATCTGATTGTGGTGAATATCTGCTCTCTGTCAGCTTTCACCAAAATGTACAAAAAATAGTAATATTGTGGGATTCCATCAGACTGAATAACAGGCTGAGTAACTGGTTGTACTAAGCTACTTACGTAAATCATATTTCAAAAGCATAAATTGCACATTCTCTCAGTTTAAAAGAGATGAACCTGATATTAAGGCCCCAAATGGCCCTGAATGGATTCCTCTTTAAATAGAAAAATTCACCAGCTAATATAGGTCAAGAAGCCAGTTTGCTCAGGCAATGAAACATTTATAGCATTTCTCTCCTGCACAAATTATTGCATGTTGAAAAAGATGACAATTCTAACTGAAGGCTTTCTCACATTCATTACTTTTACAAGGTTTCTCTCTAGTATGAATCCGAATTACATCATGGGAAAGTTAGTTTTATGACTCCTTTGGAGCAGTTGTGGTCTTGAATAGGGAAAGTCAATTAATCTATAGCATAAAGCATAATGGTCAAGAAATTATATGCAAAAGTTATTTGTGAACATTAAAGTGTTACACAGATGTAAGGTATATTATACAAGATGATACCTTACACTGTGAACTAGTTCAAGGAAAGAACCACGTCTTATTATTATTAAGATTTTTTGGTACTACCTTCAGCGCCTGGCACAACATAGAAGTCTTCGATGTTTTTGGGTGAACAAATAAATATTAGAAGTAGCAAAGCAGTAGCTAAAGCTAAGAGAATGTTTAGTAATAACAATGAAAACAAAGGAAGCATTTGTGTCCCACAATCTTGACCACTGAAACCGAGGCTTGGTGAAAATGGGCCAGACACAGCCTGGAAGACCTGTAGCACTGGGAGAGAGCCAGAGGAGACCCAAGGACTAGACCACAGACCAAGGGCCTTAAGAGATCCAGCAGGAGGTGGTGGGACTTTAGTCTGGCAACTGGCGTTTGGGAGAAGGTTTCCCATCTCTAAAATGAGCAGAAAGGCAAAACTAAGTCACAGCCCAAAAAGAACTTACTAACGGCCAGCAAAACAATACAGAGACCCCAGTGCAGAGGCACAAGGTAAGAACCAGTTGTGGTAATAACAGCATAATGGATCTGATTTAATATAAAACTGTTCGATGAGTTATGGGGTGGAGGTTTGTTAAGAATGTGTCTCTGACCCAGAGGAGCCAGAAATAATGGCAACCGGGAAGTGTTCATTCACAATGAAAACGCCAGCAGAATGTTGGCCGGAACCCTGGGGTGTGTGGTAAGGAAGCAGGGATAGCTCGTTTGGTCTTTGGCTTTCCAAACTATGGGTCTCATCTGACTTACCAGGGTCATTCCGAGAACGGGACACAGAGTGTGAATCTCCAACCATATATATATAAAGGGCTGGTAGTTTCACGTATTACTCAACATGTCTGATTTTTCTGGAATCCCGAATTTCTCAGCAATCACATTCTAATGCCACATCTTTTTGTAACACCACATATAAAGTGGTTATTGTTGTTTCCCTTTTTACAATTGAAATCAACACTTGGCCTCCTGAGACAAATGAACTTATTCATTACCATGCAGAGACTATTTTTAAGATGACTTTCCCATGTCATCTGATTTATAACACACAAAAAGGAAAGCAGTTCTCTGAGCCAATTGGATAGGGATTACGTATGGCATATGTAGCAACTGCTCCTCCTTGCCTGTTTTGTACACGCCTCCAATGGAAGAAGAGCAGCTGCAACGTTTGTCATCTGGTATTAATAAGAAAGGGCTTTGTCTGGGAACGGCGACACAGAATAAACATTTCCCACTTTGGAAATGAATTTTTCGCATTGGCTTTGCTGGGTGCCTGTGTGTGCGCGCGTGTGTGTTGATAACCGATTTTGGATAGCCCTGGGATTTCCCTGCTGATGGCGGGCCTCGCTTGTTGTCACCATTCAGTACCATTGACAGCATCCCTCGACACCAGTGCCCGCGTGTGCCTCGTGGCTGTCGTGCAGGCTGAAAATGTCGGCCCGGTGGATGTGCGGTGGGTCATGCTTATAACGCCCGTGCACTGTTCAGCTCTGCAGAGCTTCGTTTTACTTCCATTCTTAACTACTCATCAGAATTTAATTACCAGCGGGCACTTCATCCTGAAAGTTGCCACCACCAGCTAATTTTAGGAATATAAGAAGCCCCAGCAGCATTCAAGAAGGCCACCGTACCCAAGTATCCCAAATAGCTGCAGTGTTCTCTCATGAGCATTCATAGTAGAAGAGTTCCTGGTGGCCCAGTTGGAAGTGGGGTGGCGAAGCCAGCGCCCAGGTGTTGGCAAATAACACAAAGACAGCAGTCCTCTTTGTGACAGCAGTGGGGCGTGAATGAACGACTCTGTCTCTTCCTTTAGGAAAATGGATAGTTCCATACTTGGAGAACTCTTTTCAGGTTTCAAATCATAAGTTCTAGTGGGAAAAATGAAAAAAAAATCTATTTCTGATATGTCGGCATGAGCCTGAGCACACAGGACAGGCTACTGTTTAACCCATTTCTTATCTCTGGCTGGATTTTCTGTGTATCTCTCCCTGGACGTACCTTATACTCACTGCCTCATTTCCAAACATTTTCTTACTTTGATTTTTGCCAAATTAAATGCCTTCCCTGCCCCACCCCAAACCCCCAACTTCCTAAATCATGCTGGTTCTTTGGTTTGAGTCTTCACTGTCCCTGGCTCCCTCTGAATACTGTGACCTAGAGCATCTTCCTCCTTTTGTGAACAGCTCGAGTTCTTATCATCACGTACTCCCATGTAATGACATGTGTGGACGTTTGTTCTTATGAACAACTAGTTTTTGAGAAGCTTACTTGGGGAAGGGAAAAGTGTACTGGGCTAAGAATCAAGTGGCCTGAGCTTTTCTTTCAGTTTGGCCTCATATGTGGCTTTAGACTATTCCCTTAATGTCCCTTAATGTTTCGTTAGCTCTTGAATGAGATGATAGGACAAGATAATTCTTTTTTCCATTCTAACTTTAGTACATGGTAAATTAGGCTTATTAATGGCAATGAATTCATTTATCTTTATATCATTGTTGTTGCAATGGCACATAATATTTAGTATTAGTCACTGACAAAGAAAATGTTTCAAAACTGCACCTACTAAGCGCCAGGCACTATTCCCATTCCGTTTTATCTTGCAATATTTCCAAACCCTCTCCCTCAGTATTACATAAGTGTTGATGTATTAAAGAGGTAGAGTCGTACTAATATAGAAAAAGATTCTGCAGGAGGTGAGTATTAAAATAAACCTTAAGGGAGTAAGACATAATCTGTCAGAGAGGAGTGGGGACACGCAAGACACACAAAGGGAGAAGTGAGCCAGTCATGTGCCAGGGGAGGCAGCATACAGATTGGACTGACAGACGTGAGTAATGACAGTGGAGCCTGGAGACGTGGACAAAATTTTGGAATGTATGATATTTAGATGGGTCAGGCGGCACAGAGCCTCTTGAACAAGGAAAGTAATTGAATAAACTATATCTTTTTTCCAATGTTATTGAGATATCATTGACATATCACATATGTAGGAAAGTGTATGACATAAATGACTTGATATACGTGAATGCGGTGAAATGTTTATCACAAAAATTTTATCAACTTCTCACATAATTACCCTTTTTGTAGTAATAGCATTTAAGATCTACTCTCTTAACAACTTTCAAGTATATACAGAGTGGTGCAAAAGTAGATTTACGGTTGTTCATATGGAAAATAATACAATAATTAATAATAACACAAGGATAAACTGTGTTTCGCATACTCACACCTGTAAACCCTCTTTTGCCTGCTCTGAAAGCCAGTATTGTTAACTACAGTCACCATGCTGTACATTAGATCCCCAGAACATTAATCTTACAGCTGGAAATTTGTACCCTTTGACCAGCATCTCCCCACTCCCCCACCCTCCACTCCCTGGTAACCGCCGGTCTACTCTCTATCTCCATGAGTTATGAATATACTATGTCTTAAGAACAAGACACACCTGTAGCATGATGAAATAGCAATTGGAGTGGCAGAGACTAAGGAGAGAAGGCAGGGGTGCAGAAGCCGTGCATGACATAATGGAGCGAAGGAGGACAGTAGAAAAGAGGCTGAAAGCATCGACATCAGGACAGCTTCTCTCAGTGATGCTCACTGTTCTCGGGATATCGACAGCTGTTCTATAACATAAACACCACCACCAACAAAAACAACGCAAAAGTTATGGCGTAAATTCTGTAGTAGAATAAGTTTGGACAACAGTAGTCCAAACAATTAAAATATACTTCTTTCCTGTAGGACTTCCTAGAGCCTGATATGGGTTTTGATTCTCCAAGAAGTAGACACATTTGACCTAAGATTTCCCCTCCTTTTTCCCCCAAAGCATCTCTTAGAACTAGTGTTCCACAGCACATGCGTTTGAAAATGAATTTATCAGAAAGAGGGAGAATGTAAGCATATTACAGAAATGAAAGAGAAGCACTTCAAAGCCCAGGGTGACTGAAAATATGTATATTCTTATCCAGACAGATAAATGGGTATATAAATCAAAAGTTAGATAAGAGACTAATGAAAAAAAAAAAAAGACAAAATAGGAATAAAAGACATGTTGTATGTCTGGAGAGTCTCCATTTTGAACTTAAGAAAATGACCTGGTTGTCAGTTTGCAGGGTTTTAGGTGGTAGGACACCCACCTGCAGGTGTCACGTCCCTGCTTTTGAAAACAGGTAAGTAAACTTCATACACCACAATCAGGTTTATAAGGCCCTTCATGCTCTGACCCCCTCCCACTCTCAACCCCATTTCATGTTACCTTCCTTCCTAACCTTCTTCGTTCCACCACCCTGTACACATTCAGGTTTTGAATAACTGTCATTTCAGTACCATTCGACTAACACAGTTCAGTGTGTTCCTGTACCCCTGTCTAGAACACACCTCCCACCCTCTTTTCCTGGATAAGGCCCAGTCATCATTCAAATTTTAACTTAGAAGTCTCTTTCCCCAAGAGACTTCCCTCGGCCAGCAAATCATGAACACCTGTCAGCCCCCTCTTGCATGTTCATGTGGTCCCTGAATTCCCATCACATTTGATTGTAGTTGCTGCTCTGCCCCTCCATGTCCTCCACTGGAGGGTAAGTTCTGTGAGGGCTGAGTGCTCAGTGTTGGGGGGAGTGGGGGGTATACGAAGCTAATCTTACTTACACCCTCCTCCCAAATCTCATTGCAGTGCCTGGCTCAGAGAAGGCACCTGATAACTGTTCATTAATCACCTATGCAACCCCTTTGACAAGTTACTTTAATAAGATCATGTGAGGCAATGAGACCCTAGCACCTCCCCTGCAACCAGGAGTTTAGTCCTGACAAGCTTATGACAGCTTCTGTCAAAGGACTCAGGGTTTTTCCCTCTTTATTATGTCCCTTAAGCATCAAGGTCCTTCAACTGCTTACTATTCAAAAGGTGTTCTGTTAAAATGAGGAGAGTGTTGTGATGCAATGTACATACAGATTGACAGGCTGACAGACTAATTGATGCATTAATCTACTAGCATGTAAGCTCCAACAGACCAAGGATTTTTGTTTCTTTAGTTCACTGCTGCATCAGCAGCAGCAGCTACATTTATTCTTGACTCACAGTAGGTGTTTCATTGTACAGGGTGCTGTAGTGTGCCACCCAGGTTCACCCTCCCCTCTCAGGACCAAGTGCCACTGGCTAACTGCTTACAACTGCCTCACCCCAAGAATTGCCCCGACTGAAGAGAGATGAGTAGCCCAAGGTTTCATGCCCTCTCCAGAAGTATAAAGACCCAGCCCTCTTGCCTCAAGGGGGGACAACTCCGAAGGACCATCCAAGCTCCACAGTTTTCTGTGGGATTGACAAAAGCTTGGTTATGGCTATATTAGAGTTCAGCTCCTCCCTCTGTCCAATCCTCCATCCTTTTCTGTCTATGGGGGTTGATCCCAAAGGATCCTATCAATACACCATCTATCTCAAAGTCTGTTTCATGGGGACCCTGACCTAAGACATTAATGTCGAGTAAATGAATGGACTAACATATTTTTATTGAGGACCTTCTATATGCTTGGCACTGTCCTGGGTGCTGAGAATTGGGATGTGAACAAGACAAGCTACCTCTCTAATCTCAGGTAGCTTTTATTCTAAAGGGGGGGGGGCGGGCATGAGCAAATATAATTTCAGATAGCTACGTGGGCAATGGGAAAAACAAGGTGATGGGATAGAGGTAAATTAAAGGTACAAGGGTTTCTTCAAAGGGGCTGATCTGAAAAGGCCTCTCTGATTGTTATTTGAGTTGAAACTCGAATGATAACAAAGATACATAAAGACCTGATGAGAGTGTTTCAGGTAAAAGGCACAGCTAGTACAAAGGCCCCGAGGCAAGAATGAAGTTGGCATAGTTGAGAAACGCAAGGGTCAGTATGCCTACAGCAGCGAATGAGCAGGGGTGGCAGGAAAAAGCTGGGGATGCAGGTTGGAAATCGATCACACAGGGCCTTGTAGACCTGCAAGGATTTCGTATAAAGTATCGGGATACAATTCATCACACAACTAGGCTCTTGATGGCAAGGTTTTATAATTGTCACTCTGTAATTCTTCCTTGTTTCTATCACTAGTCCAGAGAGACAATTTTTTTTTTCTTTTAGGGCTTTTGTTCATTATAGAAGAAAAAATTATTGGGCTATTTTTTCCTTCCCTTGAATTAAGGCTAGCATGTACTCAAACATCTCTTAACATGTTGTCTCTCTATTCAGTCTGGCTTCTGATGCCCCCAACATATTCTGTCAGGAAAATAAATACAGAGCTGCCCTCAACTGGTATAGCTCAGTGGGTTGGACATTGTCTCAAAGACAAAGGTTACCAGTTCGATTCTCACTCAGGACACATGCCTGGGTTGCAGGCCAGGTCCCCGGTTGGGGACATGCAAGAGGCAACTGATCAATGGATGTTTCCCTCCATCTCTTTCTCCCTCCCTTCCTCTCTCTCTAAAAAAATAAATAAAATCTTTTTAAAAAATACACAGCTGGACCACAACTGAGAACAAAGTGAAAGCTTTCCTGGGGTCACGTATGGCTGGACTTCTGGGGCAGAGAGTGGGGAGACCATTTCTCATGCCAGGTAGCTGAGCATGAGCCCAGACCACTGAGAGCCACCATGATGACTATGTGCCTAAGGTACTTCAAATAAAGATAAGGGAATGAGAAGGAGCTGGAGAAAAATAATTTTATCAAGAAGCAGAAATTAAATGATTACCACAATTAAGTACTAAATTAATTCTGAGCCTGTGATTACCCAAGGCAAAAGAGCAGTGTTATGAGACCTCTTTGTCTAGTAGAAGGAAAGATAACAGGTTTTTAAGGACAGAACAACTTTTTTTTCACAGATGTTACAATCAAGGACAAATTATTCACACGGATCCTAATCATAGAGACTTTGAGAAATCTAATGGACAATACCTGCCTGCAAAAATCATTTTTACATGTATTTCCCTGGCCATTTCTTATACCAGCTCTTGACTCAAAGTAGCCACAGGTCATGGCATGTAACTGTGGTTAAGTGAGGACATTTGGATAAGGCATTGCACTTACGTGACCTAAATGCACGACACTTGTTGACTAGAACGTTAATGGATGGATGGTTAGTATTCTCTTTGGCCATTTGCAAATTTCATTCAAGTTCATCCAGGTTTTAACGGTAGCTCAAGATTAGAATTTCTAGAAAGTGCCTCAAGTGCAGATCACCCCTCTTTCCTGAAGAGAGATCTGTAGGGTTTTTAGATACCAAATGGTTATGTTACATCTGAAAATAGAGTACGGCACTGCTCCTTGTCACAGAAATCTTTCTTAACAACAGCATCTCCCTTCTGGACATATATTCAGAGGTTCACGTCAGTTCATACACGCGGTAGTCTCTGCCCCCTTGGCTCACTACCCCCTACTCAGTTTCTAGATCCTTTCAAGGGTAGAGTCAACAGCTGCTTTCTGATTGTTTTACTTAACAATCAGTGTTTCCTCTTTTGAGTGTATAGATATAATACAATTTGGTCCCCTTGTTCTTCTGTGTAGAGGCAGGAAAAAAGGGCTCTGGAGGAGCTGGGACCTACAGGGTGTCAAGTTAGAAGCAGGCTCCTGGGAGCCAGGAGAGGAGAAATTCCATGCAGCGCAACGCTAGGACAGGCTACAAGGACACCTTGACTGAGCAGTGCCTGCGGTACTCGGACCAAACACAGCCGATAACTTTGAACATGCTGCTATTTTTAATTACAGAAGAAGTTGTACATGACTTGGAAATTATAGAAGAAAACAAAGGAAAAAGAAAGTGCCTATAATTCGACAAATGATATGTATTTCCAGTCCACATGTTGGTGCATTTCCTTTCATGGATTTTATTTTTTTTTTAGCCATGCGTACTACCACGTAATGTCCCAAGTCTCACAAGTCTGAGGCATGGCGAAATGTTATGTTGTTTTTATGTCGAACTTTTCGTGATGTGAGCCCCTACCCCCATCCCGCACCAGCTTAACTCCCAGGAACTAGCTGCCTGGAGAGTTTTCCTGGCAAGTCTCCTGCTGTGTCAGAACACCCCACTCCACCTCCCAGTTTCTGTACCCTGGCTTCTCACCTTGCCACCTCATCGTGCCTCCAAGCCCGCCATCCCCATGACGTCCCTGCTCTTCAGGACAGCAGTCTGCAGCAAACACATCCTCACTGTAGCCCAGCTGAGGGCCTGCTGCAGGTTCTACCCTTCAGCTGCTGCTAGAGGTAGGTAATCAGAGTCTAGCGGGCCCACATCTCAGCCAACCACCTTCCTCCCTGTGGTCGGGGATAACTCAGCTCTTACCCGTGATGGCTCTCCAGGCATTTCCGCACCTTAGAGTCTAGGCCCAACTTAACCCCCAAAGGAAGTCTTCTCAGATCCAAAATTAGCCTTTTCCAGGAAGGCTGATAGTGGGAACATATGTTTCTTCATGGAAATATTACTTGAATACAAGGGTGTGGTCTGACCCTGTGGCCTTAGCAAGACAATCACAGCAGTGTAACAATATACTTCTCAAGGCCTGGACTAGCTTCTTTTATTTTTCTCTTACTTTTTTCCTTCCTTCCTTCCTTCCTTCCTTCCTTCCTTCCTTCCTTCCTTCCTTCCTTCCTTCCTTCTTCCCTCTCTTTCTCCCTTTTCTTCTCTCTTTTTATTTTTTCTTTCTCCTTCCTCCTTTTCTTTCCCGCATCTATCTATCTTCACCTTCCTTCCCCTCCTTCTGGCATTTCCTCCCTTCTTTTCTTCCTTTCTTCTTCATTTTTATAATTTTGCTTATCTAAAATAGTATCAAAAATATTTCTAGTTATAAAAGAACAATATGTTCCCATATAGAAAATGAGAAAAACCAAATGAATGAAAAGAATAAAACAAAAAGACTTATAAACTTAACATTCGGACCTAACCACTCTGCTAATCTAACACATATCTATTGATATAGCTTAAGAAGAATCTTAAAGCTAAGGTAACCTCAGGTATTAGAGTCCTATGATAACCTAGAAAGTAGGGTGTTCCTCCTCTAGAATTAAAACCAGACTAGGAAGGAAAATTCTAATAAACATTTACAGGAAAGTTGAGGCCTAAATTAAGTTTTGATTGATAATAAATTAACATTTTCCAGTAAGTCCCAAAGTGTAGATAGGCATTTATTTATGTAAAAGTTTGTTAAAATAAATTTATTTTGCTGCTTTAGTAAAGGAATTTGAGATTTTTTTGTTATGTATCACTATATTAGATTATCAAAACTACAACCAGAGAATTACTTAAACATAGAGAAAGAATTTGAACTTGAACCTTTAAGTTATCATTAGTACCAGTAGCATGTTATCCACACTTAGGATGTGGGCCTCTGCTAGGACCCTCAGCTATTACTGTTTCTTATTTCCTTCATTTCGGAGCTACTAAAATAATACAAATGGTGAATCAAAAAAATCTAAGTTCTAGCACTATCTTTTCTACTACTTGGCAACTGTTTTCTTGATGTCAAATGGGGAGGAAAAAATCTGACCTAGATGATTTTGTGAAAACACAATGAGATACTTGATGTTCACTAACTTTGAAATGCTAAATCAATTATATGACATATGGCAATGTTATTTATTTTAAAAATTACCTTTCCAGCTCTTTTTGTAAACATGGTTGCTTACCATCATCAGAACTTTTGGCCGGGGTGGGGGGGCGGGGCGGGCCGGGGGGTGGGCAGGGGTGCGCTGGTGAGAAATGACACCAGAAGGAAAGAATCATTTTGCACTGCAACTCCTATATTTTAAAATGTTGTAATGTAGGTGCTTTAAATCGAAGATATGTGGAGGATAAGCTCAGTCTTTCATGAGAAATCTTTGATTCCAGACTTCTGATTTTGAAACTCACACCATTTGCCTAGTTTTAGCTATCATGTTTTTTAAATGTACCAAACTCTGCTTTTGCAAATAACATAGACTGAATGCCCACTCATACCTCCATTGCTAGCACTAGTTTACCTTAGAGACATTCTTCTACATTTCACTTATAAAATCTCATATAAAACTAGCAAACAAAAAAAATTCCTTTGCACATTTGAATTGAAATAGATTTAGAAGCTTCTCAGGAAACTGGATTAAAGAGCTGGTGGCTTCCTCACAGAAAGCAGTGGTGCATTCAAAATTTAGATGAGCATACATGACAATTTTTTGCAACTCTACTATATTTTGGAAAACAAGTTAATTCTCTCATATGATGTTCAGGACACGCATACTACCAACTAGCAAAGGACTAAGTATTCAGCAGATTCAGAAACATCCTTTTTTCGAGGGCCCAGCTCTAGAGGCCCCAGCATCAGCGGGTTTGTGGCCAGAGGCACTGGTGTGAGAGTGCGCCTAGGGGCTTCAGGCTGTCAACCCACTGTGAGCATCTTAACCATTTTTTTACTCCCTCACTGTGTTCACTACTCAGGGCTCTACACCTACCAGGTTAAAATAATATCCACCTATTGGCTTCCCATATCAGATTTTAAAGTTAGGCGTCATTGTGGTGGATATGGTCTAATTTAAAAGATACCAAAAGCCCCTTCTCTTCCTCTCTCTCTCTCTCTCTCTCTCTCTCTCCCCCTCTCTCTCTCTCTCTCTCTCACACACACACACACACACACACACACACACACACACACTGTACAGAGCAAGAACAGAGAGGAGTTTTTGAACACTTTCGACAATCCCATATGGAGTTCTTGTCAGCCATGAGAGTTATGTCAAGTGCTGTGGCAAGACTGGGGTAATGGGGTGTAATGGGAACAGCCTTAGGAGGGGCCTGGAATGCCCAAACCACAAGGCTGGACACTTGGATAAGGACTCCATCGGGACACCAATATGAGCGGTACCTCTGCTCCTTGTGAGTTATAAGGACTCTGAGCTCTGACTACCCAATGCTCAAGCTTGGCTGTACCATGGGTCATGCTCAGAGCCCTGCCGGCTTCCACTCCACTGGACGTGTGCCGCCACTGTATCCGCTTGGCTTCAGACCGCCACCCGCTCCCTGTCCACCTGTGGATGCTGCCAATGACTGGGAATTCCTGCCAGCTGCTTACTTTGCTCACTTCCACCCCGTAAGCTCCCCCTCTCTGTGTGTAACCTGTGCATGACTCTATTGGCTTCTTGGGGAGGTCTCCCCTAACAAATCTGGCATGGTAGAAAAACACCAACATGTGTGAGTGTCTCCTTCGGGGGCTGCTCCCTTCCTCACCACACACGCGTACACACACGCTCACAATTTGTCCAAAAGAATGTATCACTTGGAGTTCACTAAGTACATATTTGATTTACATACATATTTGAGGTGAAAAGGAAGTCCTTAAGCCATTATTAGTCATCAAAACCAGATTTTGAATGAGTTTACCAGTCTACCCATCCAGTCATCCTGAAGGAGATGGAACTCCATTGAAGAGCATGGAGTTGGGCGGAAACAGAAGAGAAAATGAGCCTGAAGTACAGGGCGCTCCTCAGGATAAAGTCTCAGGGGCTGCTACAGGGCTGTGCTGCACCGTGGGGGCTGAGGCAGTTCTAAGACACCGGTCATCTTGACATAGGAGAGGGGCAGAGGAGGCGTGTTCAGGTTCAAGCATTTAACAGCCAGCAGCAGACAAACCGGGAGCTTAGGAAGCCTCAGTATAAAGGGAAGCTCAGAAGGTAAGCGGGGTTTTACTCACTTTGTGTTTTCATGATGGAAGAAATGTTGTGCACTGCATTGAAGCTATAAGTAAACAATCAAGGCTTCATCGATTCGGCACTTCATCAAATAGGAGAGTCTCAGGGAGGCAAAGAGGAGACATGGAACCTGGATCACAGAAGAAATTGTGAAATTTGCCTCAGCAGAACAGCCCTGAACAGTCGGAGATGAGTAGCAAGAGAATAAGGAGAGGAGGGAGAAGGATACACAGGTCATATTATATATCTCCCTTCTTTTCTCCTGGACCATTAATCCAAGTGATAGAAGGTAATAGGCAATACCAGAGGCTAAAATCAACATTGAAAGAGAACAACGTCACCAAGTTGAAGGTGCAGTCTGGGGTGCTGTAGCCGAGGGTCATGCTTCACTCACTCTGACTTCATATGTAATGTTTGTGGGTTGTCTGGGGCTATCTAGACCCCAGATCTTTTTTTAGCATCCCTGACAGTGCCTCTCCCTCTCTCCACCCATAGCTGTTAAGTCACCACCCAGTACCTCACCCTTGTCTGATACTCTCTTCACCCATCCACATCCGTACTCACACATGCACACAAATGTGTACACACATATATGCACAGGCACACACATGTGCACACATAATGGAGACAGATGCTAACACAGAACTCGGGGTGCTTGTTTCAGTTTCCTGCTCTATTCTTGGAAAACTAGTTGCTCACGGTAGGAAGACAAATTAAGTGGGGCCTCTCTGCCTTCCATGGGGAAGATCATGGGGTCCTAGGGTAGGTTTCCAGGGCCTAGAGCACCAAGAGTGATGAGCTATCTTCAAAAACATTTCAGCAGAGCTTCCAGAAAACAAGAAAATTGATAAGCAATTTACTTTAGTAAAACCAAAATAAAATGCAGGCAATGAACATGAAGAAACAGCAGGACAAGATCAGACAGAAAAACACTGCTCACCTCCTTTCCTCCCCCACGCAGGTCTTGCTTTTGGAGTAAAGTTCTATTACCATGGGGACTGTGCTAAGAATATATGAGAGAACGCAAAGGAGGACTGTTACCAGGGGCTAAATTATCTAACGGATCTGCAGGGATGTGTTGCTTATAAAAGCGTGGTTGAAGGTTGCAACAGGCTAGACAATGCGCAATGAAGATTTTTGAGGTTTTCACTTCATCCATGGGCTGCATGTCTGAATTCATATGAAAGTAATTTGCTCTGAAAACTCCTGTTTCCAGATGAATTTCAGCTGAGAAAATTCAGCAGACACAAGATGTAAAAACTTGCTGAGACACTGGAAAAATCTCTTGTAAGTTTTCCTTGTCACCATGGCTATCCCATTGCCTGGCATCCAGTCACTCTCGGACATTGATTCGGTGCTTGCTGTGTGTGTAAGAAGCTGTGCCACATACTTTGGGGGTGTGAGTCAGACGCATCTCTCTGATCATGGAGTTCACAGTCCAGGAGGGAGCTGAGTAAATACACAAATATGTGTGATATCAAGCAGAAAGCCGCAGGACCCCCAGGAGGGGCAGAGAAATGGGGCTATGGGAATTCACGGGAGGGGTGTGTTCTAAGTAGAGCTATCAGGAAAGGCCTCCTGGAGGAGGCAGGCTGAGCGCCGCGGGAGAGAGACAAGCCCCTACATTCCATTCAGAGGGAAGAGGATGAGTAGAGCACACCCCATGGGACAGCGTCCGTGGAAATGAGGCTCCAGCCACGGAGAGCAGATGCATATAAAGCTCTTCAGTAACGAGAGCCTGTGGATGTGATTTAGGGTCAGATTTGAAGGACCTTGAGGGTGTTTAGACTTTATTCTGAGAGCCACGATGACCAATGAGGGTCCAGAAGCCCAAGGTAAAGTCTGGGTATTGACGCTGAGAAGGAAAGACCATTTTGAGGCTATTGCAGGAATCCAGGAGAGAGGGGTGAGGGCCCACCCCAAGAGGAGTGGGGCTGGAGGATGAGAGAAGAGATAGGAAAACCGAGAGTTGATTAACACATTTCTTTGTCCTGATGCTCCGTGACTCAGAGACCCACTGCTGAAGGAGCCGGCGTAGAGCGCTTTCTTCCTGCATCCTGGTCCTGTCCAACAGAGTAAGACTGGCAGCCATGTGGGTAACTGGGCATGATCGACAATTCCTGGGGACTTTTCCTTTGTTCCAAATAGCCTGTTTGTCAATGTGCTTGGGATGGTTGAGGATGAGCAAAGCAAAAGGGTGGTTCCCCTTTCACTTCAAAAAAGGATTTGGACTGATAGTAAATAAAGTTGTTTTGAAAGCAATGTGTGTGTGTGTGTGTGTGTGTGTGTGTGTGCGCGCACGCGCACCCGTGTGTATACCCATTGCCATATATCACAAATGTTTAGACAATGAGCATGTTTCAGAACATCTGTGTCTTTCAGAAACATTGCTAATGGATTTCAGCAGAGGGAGTTATTTAGTGCCAGGGCCTGGAGGCTGGGAGAATTTGAAACGCCCAGACCTAGCCCTAAAGAGCTGAGTTGCTTTAACACCGTGCCACGATGTAGATGTTCCTATTAAGTGTCATTTGAGTGTGCCATGAATGTCAGACAGTACGTTTGCAAGGGAGCTTTAGTAGCTTCTAAACCATTGGGTGGGCCAAAAAGTCTGTTTAGTTTATTCCATAAAATAAAGGACACATTTTTCATTTTCATGAATAACTTTATTGATTTGGATGTTTTGAGTATGTTGTCTGTCTCCTGCATGGTATAATGTTGATTGTTCTCAAGTAATGTCTTGATTTGATCACAGTCTACTTCAACTGGTCTACCAGACCACTGTGGCGCATTTTCCACTGAGAAATCTCCAGCATGAAAATTCATAAACCACTTTTGACACATTTGATCAGTCACAGCACCTTCTGCATATACTGCACAAATCTTTTTTTGCCTTTTCAGTTACATTTTTCTTTTTTTAAAGTAACAAAACAGTGTGCCAAAAATGTTGTGTATTTTCTTCTATCTTCAATATTAAAATGGCTACACAAAAATTCACCAATTCTGTTAAGTCTTTTTTAATGCACGCTGTTATGACAGCAGTCACAATACAATCTAAGAAAATTGTTCTGAATGATGTTAAAGATAACTAAGTTCTACTAAAGCCATCTTACAGAAAAAACAAATGAACTTTTTAGCCAACCCGATAGTTCTTACCTACATGCAAGGAAAAAAGGCACTCTGCTACATGAAGATCTTGGAATCTGGTGGTAGGAATGATCAAAGAAGAGGGAACTTACCTCTTGGACATCCTGTCCCCTAGATGCACAGAGCCAGGAAGGTTTTTGTTTGATCTCCTGGGCAGGTCAGTTACCCCATTAAATCCAAACCAAACTACCCAGAGAAAAAGATTCATGAGGGGTCAAATAGGATGTTTGCCTTCCACAAAAGGTACAAAGGGGGAATATTTTGAAATCTTGTTTCAAAGCCATAATCCACACTTTTTGTACTTGTATTTTTATTAGGTTTTTGGTCCCTTGAAATAAATACGGAGTAGCGGCAAGGCAAGGGCAGCCACCCAAGGTGGTCGCTTTTAAATGATATTGTATATTTAAGAACTGGTGACAGTCTAGAACCCCTTCGGCACTGTGTCATGTGGCGTTGAGTCAGCTCTGGCTCCTGGACATAATCAGGTAATATACGTGTATTGGTCAGGAATAGAACCTGGGTCTCCCACATGGCAGGCAAGAATTCTACCATTGACCCACTCTGGGTTCTCATAATACATGGGCACATAATCATATTTAATCCTCATGGCAACCCCGTAGGGAAGTAGTATTACCCGTATCTTGCAAATGAGAAAAATTAAGTTCAGAGAAGTGTCCAAGGCAGAGCTCGGATGTGGGGGATCTACTCTCTGCCGTCAAGGAGCAAACAGCTTTGCTCCGTACCCCCTCCCTCTGATCTTCTCCAGCACTGCATTCCCTTCTTATTTTCCTGGTTAATCCTTCTTTCGTTCTCTCTCTTTAGCTTGTTCGTTAAATGCAGGTTGTCATGGCTTGAATTGCGTTCCACCACCACCAAACTCGCATGTTAAATTCCTAACCCCCAGAAACTCAGACTGGGGCCTTATTTAGAGGGAGAGTCTTTATAGAGATAATGAAGTTAAAATAAGGTCATTAGTGCAGGCCCTGAATCAATATGACTCATGTTCTCACAAAAAGTGGAAATTTGGACAAACGCACACAGAGAGAACATACGTAAAGTTGAAAGCAGAGCTCAGAGCGATGCCTCCACAAACCAAAGAACCGCAAAGAGTGCCAGCGAACCACCGGAACTGGGGAGAGAGACATGGAACAGATTCTTCCTCACAGCCCTGAGAAGGAGCCAGCCCTGTCAACACCTCGATCTTGGACCGCTGGCCTCCAGGGCTGTAAGGCAATAAATTTCTGTTTAGGCCACCTAGTTTGTGGTATTTTGTTACAATACCCTCTCCTTCACCCACAAAATAATTAACTTGTTATAGCTTCCTAGACCTTGATGCAGCTCAATTATCTCCTCCTACAGGAAGCCTCCTCTCATATCCTTTTGTGCCCATCAACCATGAAGGGTTCATCATGCCTGCCTCTGTATCAGCTCCTGTGGTCTTTATCACACCACATTGTAACATGTGTGTATGTGCTTACCTGTCTGTGTCCTCTACTAGGCTGTCAGCCCCAGGAGGACAGGTACCTCTTCCTTCCATGCCAGTTGTTGGCCCTCCTTAGAAAGGTTTCTCCAACTGCTCCCCATCCCAAGCACAATTATGAGACTGTACAATGAACACACAGTGAGAATGTTAATGGTGGACGGCACTAGATGTTACCAGCAAAGTTAAACCTTGGTCCTTGAGTTTGCCTAAGAAAGAATTCAGAGCCAAGAACTCAAATACAAGTGAAAGTTCATTTAGAAAGTCGCAGAGGCAGAAGAAGTGAGCCATAGAAGAAGTGAGCCCGCTGGGCTACGTGGACTCAGGAAACAAGTTACAGAGGCCAAAGAAAGGGCCTTGGAGCCTAGGAGAAAGAAAGCAAAGGTACACGTCTTGGGGGAAGAAAAGAGGATCAAATGTGCAGACATGCTCTAGGGAGAGAGTGTGTGCGCACTGGGTCTTTCATATTAAGGGTTTTTATCTAGATGTCTCAGAGGATGATCTCAATAGAATATTCATCAGCTTTCCAGGTGTTTTTTGTCAGGGCTGTGGTCTCTACTGATTGGTCAGTGCTAGGACAAGGGGACATTAGTCAATGCATCTGGTCTTGATGTCAGCCATGGCATTGCTTGGTCTGTTTTTGCTGCTTTTCTGAGCCTGGGGCTGAAACAGAACTGAAGCTTCAATGTTATCTCTAGTTTGATCAAAACTCTGACTCTGTGGTCAACATACCCAAGGCTTTGTTTCTAAGACTATTTGATGCAGGTCAGAACCTCATAGCCCTGGTATCTTAACGCTTAAGGGAGTGGTTGTGCAAGGCCTTGCATGGGAGTCATATGAAGCTATTTCCTGCCCCCTTGTTCCTCCGCTAAGGGGGTCTGCCACATGACTAGTAACATGTCAGAGGAAGAAAGGTCAGGGGAGGATCAGAACCACATGACCAGTGCTATGCTAGGGGAAGGAAGGTCACCATGGGGGCGAGGTCCACACTGCAATACTTGTTTTCCCTGTTTTTCCCATTGCTGAACACCTGGAGCTTTCTGCCCTGGTGACCTCCTGTACCTGGCCTATCGTTCCTACTCTTCTCATGTCTGTCTGACTGCCTACTATGTCTATGGGAGAGGGAATGTATTCTGATTAAATGTATGAACACAGCTAATGAGAGAATATGTCCTTTCAATAGGAATAAAAGTGAAAAGAAACAACTATGAAAGCATAAAAAGAAAAAAATGGAAGTAACAGGACCTATCCAAGAATTGCCTGATGGGGAATCTTTTTTTTTAATACTTTTTATTTTTTAATTTTATTATTATTTTTTTATTGTTGTTCAAGTACAGTTGTCTCCATTTCCCCACCACCACTTCCCCAGCCCAATGCACCCCCACCTCACACCCTCGATCCCACCCCTCATCCCACCCCCTGTGGCTTTGTCCATGGGTTCTTTATACATGTTCGTTGATGACCCTTCCCCTTCTTTCCCGGATTATCTCAAATCTTAGTTACAGATTTCAAATCTCCTTAGTCTCCCTGGGAAATGGATCTCAAGAGATGGATGCTTCAGAGTCTCTTAGCTCTTTGCCATTAAACTCTTGCTTCATCTAATGGCCCTTGTGCTCCTGTGCTCACTAAACATCATTCTCATTCCTTTCTCAATCTCCATTCAGACCAAGCATGCGTATTGTGTGACGTCCATGTGTTTCCAGTCCTTGAGCAATGATCTCTCATGGCAGGCAGATTAAGTAATTTTGGTTTACGTTTGACTCCTAGTCAGTCTGATGACAGAGAGAAGGCTTGGATCATGCCATTGTAAGCATCCCTGGCCTGTGTGGCACACAGTCTTGTCAATTTGAGTGAATACCCTGGTATTCTGGTAGCTACTCCATCTCCTATGGGTTTTTGGTTAGTGTGAGTTAGGGAGTCAAATTAATTTCTGTTTGCATTTATTAGGTAAGTAACAACACCAGCTGCTGAAACAGAAACACCCTTAATATTCATGGTTTAACAATAAAAGTGTCTTTTTCACTCATGACTTCATATCAGTTGCAGGCTGGAGTGGGTGAGGACTCTACCCCACGCAGTAATTGCGTCCTAGCTCCTCAGCATGTCTTCTTTCTTATGTTGGCAGTTGTGGAAAGACAGCAATTTTGCTTTTATGCAGGAGGAAAAAAAGGGGCGTGAGAGACACGTACAGGTCTGGACTGGAACTGGCCCACAGCGCAAACACCCCCATGCCACCGGCCAGAATTCATTCACATGGTTGATCCAGTGTGAGGAAGGCTGGAAAACGTGGTCCGACTGGGTGCTTAGGAAGAAGAGAACTTGGTAATTGGCCAGGCCAAGCAGTCTCTGGCAGAAAGGGCACAACAAAGTGAGATTCTAAAACTTTCCTTGGGTAGTACCACAACCATTTCTAGATTCATCCTCTCTGCACTGATTGTTATAGCTGCAATTGATGTTGGTGCACATTCATTCAATAAATAAATGAATGTAACCTGACCCCTTTCTCTCTCCTGTTCCCTTGGCAGTCCTGTGGTTTAGTTATCGCCTCTAAGTGGATAGACTCCCCATATCTTCATCTCTCTTCTCTCTCCTGAGCTCCAGCCTTACATTTCCAACTTTTGCTGGATACCGACATGTCTCCCCTTTACTTCAACCCTCCTGACCTCAGCTGTCTCTTCTTTCCTGGACTCTCCTTTCCCTTCGCCCAAGACTAAGACAGGAACTTTGTCTGGCTCAGCTTTTTATCCCTATAAACATTTAGCACAACCCCTTACATACTGCTGACTATCAAGAGACATCTTTATTTATTTGAATGAATTTTTCTATCATAGAGATATGTATTTAAACATTATGCTAAGATGTGCAAAAAGATATAGTTTCTTTATAGCTTATTTGATCTTCCTCACAAACATTTACCCCTTTGAAAAGTCAATCTAGTTGTGAACTCAGTGCATAAAATAATTGAAAGTCTTTGAAGTAACTAAATCTAGCACCTTTGGGGTGGATATTCAGTCTTCCTCTGCCCCTTGCAAGAGGAGGTCATGTCAATGGCTGCAACCTACTGAATCATGGCTCTGGTGGTCTTCCTGAAGCCCTCAGCTATGGTGTCTGTGATGATTCCCACCACAGCCACATCCCCAGCAGGCTTACCCCCCAGGGCTGTGAGCTGACTTCTGCACGTGTCTCCACAGGATCCCAGAATCCGGGGAGCCTTGAGGGAAGCAGAGAAAGAACTAAGCGTAGGCCTCCCTTGGCCTAACTGAACCCCAGCCTCAAAGTTTTCTCTGAGGGGGCCCATCAGTGCCGATATGGGGGAAGTGGGGTGTCCATGACACTGAATTCTCCCATAGTCCCCAAATGAAAACGAGGAAGGATCTATACTCTGTTTTCTACTTTGCTTTTAACCTACCACCTGTCCCTGCTTTCAGGTATTCTCCCCTTGGGGGCGGGGGGGCAGCTCCTGCTGCTTTCTTCCCTGTGGCTAACATGTCCCCTGCACCCTTTCTACTGTTTTCCCCAGGGGGCATCAGCTGCCAGTGTTCTCTGGGATGTGCAGGGGAATAATTTCTGAGTACTGTGAAGTGCAAAGGAGAAAATTTTTAAAAAGCACATTTCAAAAATATTTTTAAGTGTAATAAACAATGAACATTAAGTTTCAGGCACTATTTATTCTAGGAGCCTTTACAAAATGAAATCATTTAATCAACCCTATGACAACCTGAGGTGGGTACTATTATCATCCCCACTTTACTGACGAAGAGACTGAGGCACAGAACAGAGACACAACTTGGGCCAAGAGCACAGTCTGCAGGCTCAAACCCAGGGTGGCTCCAGAATCCATGTTCTTAACCACTAGGCTAAGTTGCCTGGCCCATTCATTTTATATTTTTAAAATAATGCTCCTACTTAGGCTTATAACTAGAGAGATATTTAATTGCCTATCCCATTTGCTCAGTTGCAGTAAATTCAAGATGCCCAATGAAGATTTCTCCATAGCACAGGGCAAAATTCCACAAGGCCAAATCCCAATGTCCATGATAATTTGAAAACAAAAAGCCCATAACATGTGATGTAGGGTGCTTCGAAAGTTTGCAGTGTCTGAGCCTCTTGCCAGTCCTGAAGACTTTGGGATGTGTGGCTCATTTCTCTCTCTCTGGGTTCTCCTCCCAGCCCTCCAGTCCAGTGATCTGGTACAGGTGTGTGAACTGCAGCGTGCACCCCTGCACACAGAGACACGCACACCCATTGACAGCAAAATCCCTTCGGTGTCCTGCAAGTCCACTTCAGGCTCCTGTGGGCTGTCGGTGATCACTAACCGGACCACTGGGGAGTATGACGCCCAGTGGTCAGATGTCATTCAAAGAGTAAAGTACCAACCTTTTGAATTATTATCTCACATTTTAGAGACCGTTGTGAATTCCATCTCTAAAATCCCCCTTGCCCACTTGCATTTTATCTCTGAAACAGGAGAGAATGAAAAATTCCAACCAGTGAGGTGGAAATTGAACGAATCCTGCACCCCAGCCCTGCCACAGCTCAGAGTGAGCAACCTTTACTGCTACATGTTCTAAATGGCCCCAAGGGTTGAATTACTTCTCTGATAAAACACTGTTAGGCCTTTGGTCAGATAGCCAGGTTATTGGGCTTTTCCTGAAAACTTCTAGTTTTTGGCAGGTGTGTGCTCTTTAGATATAAAAACTGATGATTAACTGATTCCTTTAGGCTTTTCCAAAAATCAGTGTTTTATGGAACTATTTAAGCTCATGACAAAGTTTCTGGGATGAAAAAGAAGTCAGGAAACTCTCTATATTTTATTTTTCCCTTCAAGTTTTATAATATGCATTGTCTTTTTAAAAATATATATACATATATCTATATTTTTTTTAGAGAGAGAGAGAGTAAGGAAGGGAGAAAGAGATGGAGAGAAACATCACTGTGCGAGAGAAACATTGATCAGTTGCCTCTCATGTGCCCCCAACCAGGGACCTGGCCCAGAACCCAGCCATGTGCCCTGACCTGGGATCAAACCAGCAATCTTTCAGTTTGTGGGATGATGCTCAACCCACTGAGCTGAGCTACACCAGTCAGGGTACAATATGCGTTGTCTTATTAAAGGGTCCAGATACTCTACAAAAAAAGAAACCTGATTAATTTTATGTAGACTTGTGTTTTCCACACTAAGATTTGACCAAGGAACCCTTAAGTGTTCTTCTATGTATATTATCATACCACAGAAATGGTGTCCATTGACTTTTAGGAAATCTTGCTGTTAATTTCTTAAGAGACCCTCTTTTATCTTGAGAATTTCTCCATGAATTTCTTAAAAAGAAGTCACCTTCTCATTGTATAGACCTAGAGACACAATTAGTACTTGCTTTTTGGTTGCTGTTAGCAGGTAATGACCCAGCCCATCAAGGAGAATGAGGGAACTGCACGAAGACTGGATGTCTTATGTGACTAACATGGACAAAAAGCAATGAAAGCTCCCCCTTACCTGTCTAGCATTCAAAACTCCCACAGCTGGAGTATCCAAGTCCAGTTGGAGGAATTAATATAGAAGATCCACATAAAGACCCTAGCTGATACTGTTTGTCAATTATTCTCCCCCTCTTTCCTCCAAGGTAATGTATTACTGCTGTTAACTAAGGAAAACATTAAAAGGGTAAAGAGCTTGGCCGCCGCGTCTCACCACAGAGCCGTGCCACATGAAATAACATCCATGCTTCTGAAACTGACAGCTGGAGAAAATCTTGTCACCACAGTCACAGTGTCAAGTATGGCGTGACACCTCCGTGTGTGTTTCTTTTGCACCTAA